>BMAO01028104.1:0-81715 GCA_019973975.1 Trichonephila clavata
TGCGATGAGAATTGGGAAATTTTTGGGAATGTCATTTTTTTTTTGGGAATACCTTCCTCTCATAATTTTCACACGATACCTCTCCACGAGAGGAATTTTAGAGAGAACCACACTACTATCTAAAATGTAGCATCTTTCATTCTTCCGATTGGTCTATTGTTAATTGATTTTATATTAGCGTCTCATTTAGAAGATGCACAAAGTTATTGGCGACAGATCTCGCAATTTTAAACCTCGGTCAAGTGATGATCTGGCATCCCACTCGACAAATTTTCACAACTCGCCAACGTGAGACGATTTTAGTCTGGACAAATTTGGCGTGCATTTGCTTTTCGACAAGTGCATCTGATGGCATCAGGACTCACACTGACCACTTGACATAAATAATCAGGTCACAGTTCGCGACTATGGACGGTGGTTCCGAATTTCAATGCTCGTTATAAATTATGCAAAGTGAAGTTTCGTAAAAGTTAATTTTGAATATAACTAACAACTGATGCAATATGTTGTGCATGAACCGTGGTTTAAGGTATCCGACTGGTTGCGACAAATTTTTTTTTAAAAAAAAAAGGAAATATGTGGATTTTTTTTGTTTTTTAGATTTGTTTAGTGCATTTTAAGAAAAATGTGCAAAAACTAAGAGGAGAAAAAGAAATTATTATTACTAAAATGGGAAAAAATAGGTAAAAATTCACAAAAAATAGCATAACGCGGCTCATTCTGCTCCAAAGGTTTATAAACAAATTTTCAATTTTTTCAATCTAATGTGTTGCTATATTATTCAATTTTCAAATGACCTTCAAGATAAGAGATATTTTCTTTTTTTTACAAAAACTAGAGCACTTTATCTCGGTTACTATATGAAATGCTTAAAAAGACAGTGATTATATTCACATAAGGGATTGTAAATTTTGTAATAAACAGTGATTGATAAATATGAAAGTTAAAACACTTCTACTATTATAAAGAACTTGCAGAAAAAATTTAATTTAATTATGTTCAAACTTTTTAGCAATCGCTGACCCGTTTGATTATTTTCAAAAAACCACATTTTGAGTAAAACACGTTTTAAAGTATGGCATCTTGCTTAAAGTAATGGCATCTGCTTTTACTAAAACACTTGTAGTTTTGTTCTAGTAAACGGAAAATGATAAACTGGTATTTTTATAAAGTTAATAAGATGGCGCATAAAATAAAATCATAAAAAATTTGTCAATTTTTGCAAAATTCACAGTTTTAGGGTAGTCGGATACCTTAAAGGATTATATCAAATAAAAAGAAGTTCAATACTTTAATTTTTTTCATTTACAGTCAAATTTGAAATGATTTTAAAATGAAGCTAAAACATATTTGATACCCTACGCTTTAAACTCATTTGAACAAAACTTAACATACATTTTGAATTAGAAATTGTTTGGAAAAAATTTTTTCTTCTGAATTGTGTACTGAAAAAGAAAAATAAAGATTTTAATAAGCACTTAGTTTACAAACATATACATTTTGATAAATTATTTGAAATTCATGTGAACAAGAAAAACTGTGTGGGTGTGAAGCAAAAGATGAAATACAAGCAAAATGCGACAGAATATTTTAAACGACTCATCTAAATTACGAAAATTTTTAGATATACATTCTTATTTTTATTCTAAAATATATATAAAAATATTTTAAGTGGTGAAATCCTGAGTAAAAATAAAATCAGAAATAAAAATTAAGGATAACTTATCCAGCAGAAATATTAAATTCTGAAACATTCAAAATTAAAAAAAAAAAAATACGAAGATAAATGTTCAAAATGTCAATTGCTTAAATTTTCTTTTAGTAAAAATTCCTCGTTTGCGATCATTTTTAAAAAGGCTTTGTCTATGTTTGATGAATGAATGGAAACTTTTCCATTTTTACAAACATTGTACACTTAAAATTCCATTAATATATTTTTTACCTCTTAAGATATTTTAGAGAAGATTTTTTTCCCTTTTAACGCACTTCAAACATAAAACTTAAAAAAAACGAGCATAAAAATCCACATTAACATACAACCTTATAAACATAAAATATCCTCTCTAGTTTGTGTGAGTTTCAGAGTTTCTGCTTAAAGAATTTAATCACTTAAATGTAAATTAAGCTTTTAAAGATTTCTAAAAATTAAGTTGAACTTTCAGATAATACAATATACTTTTTATTTTTACTCTTGGGCTTTAAAAAATAATCAAACATGGATTAACTTGAATATTCTTAATCAATGTCTTCCTAAGTAAAATAAAGAACTAATAGTGTCGGATATCAGTCTTGAATCCTCTAAAGAAATGACAACAACACGGTATACATAAATTGATATTTCTACATAAATCCAAACTTTTTTCTTACAAAATGTGAACTTTGACAAGTTCGTTCCTTTTGGATGTGCAATAGTTTATAAATTTCCAGAAAGTTTTTTGATCGAGCGGAGGTTCAATCCCATGTTTTTCTGATCATAAAAATCCCAATTTTGATATTTGATTATTATGGTTGTCCATAGTAGCCCATTATTTAAGGACTTCATTGATGACGATATTCAAATTGAATAGTGTAATCGAATCAGAATACGATCGAAATTACATTTTATCTTCTGCATGTGCATATCAGACACAAAGTCTGCGTTTATGAGCTGAGGTAAAAACCCTTGCGTATTTCTATATTTAAATCATGATCCGATGATAATCTTAACGACCATCGTAGCTATTTCGTCTTCGATTATTATCATACGATCGGTTGAAAGAATAATCCATATCGATTTTGGCTGCCAGGGTTCGAACCCGCAATTTTTGGATGCAGTAAGGCCCGAGCGGCAAACCCATAACCAACTCCACCCCCAGCCGGCTGCGTATCTTATACATATTACTTTATTTCTATATCTTTTCCTGTATTGTGTGAGTGCTTTCTGTGCTGCTTCATTAGTTAATTTAAATATTTTTACAAGTCGTTGACATGTTAAACGGATATTGTTTGCAATCATTGAGTCAAATTCGTCGATACTTAGATTTTATGGTCTGCCTGACTTAGTTTCGCTTTCTAAAAGTCTACCTCGGATAAAAATTAATTAAAATGATCTTTGGGCTGTTCTTTATGCAACTGTCTTTTTTACCAGACATAGTACAATTTTTTTCAACTTCTGTAACGTTTGTCGCAAGTTTTAATTCACAAAGCAAACATGCACGTTTTACCCTAATGTTATATGCATTTCAAAATTTTGAACAGAAATGAAAGGTTCTAGAGATATTCATCCAACTGTAGTCAGGGCCGCCGCATGGGGGAGGCAAAATTGTTCACAGCACAAGGGCGCCCGGGGCGCCAAAATTTATAGTACTTATAGTTTTTTAATTTAATGTTACTTACATTTAAGTTGTTGATAAAAAAAACTTGCAATTTTGCATGTTTTACATTTTCTTAGCAATAAAATAAGATTTTATTTTTTTAAATTTTATAATTTAATTTAATTAATTTTGTTTTCGTTTGTGGGAAACAAAATTTGATTTCCGATACCAACAACAAAAACACTTTCCGTGTGGAGTTCGCGCTATTATAGGGAACGTGTTCAAAATCTAAGAATTTGTAACATGTAACAACAGAAATTGGGAATGATTTGTATTGGCATAAATTTTTATTCATTAAATGCTGAGAAGATGTTGTGGCTCAACGTCGTTGTTTTGTTTGCAATGATAATATATTTACAATTTTAAAATTATATAAATCGCTTGGCTTTTCTTCTCCAAGTCATATTTTGCTTCATGTACACAGGTATTAAAATGTTCTCAAAATTCGAAATAAAATCTTTATCGCAGCGTTTCTCAAACTGTGGGGCGCGCCCTCCAGGAGGGCGAGATTACCCTACTTGGGGGCACGATCGTATCGCGAAAAATTGAAAACAAAAGATTTGATACATTCTTATTTAATAAAAAATAAAATACACATTCAAACTGATATAATACGCACTACTTATAAATGTATCAGTTCTGTACAAAATATTTGATAATTAGTTTATCAATATTCAATTAAAAACATAGTTCAGTAATTACTAGTGACTCTCTTGGGCTTGTCATATACAAAATTTATTTACAAAACTTAATATTTATCTAATTAGTACGTTTATAATTAAAGTCGTATTGCATCGTAGTTTTACCATCAAAGTACATTATAATTGCATTCAGTATATTGTAAGAAGTGGGGCTCAATGAAAATTATGACCGTAAATTAGGTCGCAAATATTGAAAGTTTGAGAAGCACTGCTTTATCGCTATCTACAACACTCTTTTTGGTATCATGAATTCCTTTAGATTGTAAGCAGGATATCTATACACAAGCGCAGGCGAATTTGTGATTTCTTCCAAATTTAAGATATAAATATAAAAGGTTGCAGCATAACTGTAATCGTCGCAATTCAGTTGAAAGTAATTTGGAATTTGTAGGGATTTAACCTAAATTCTTTTCGTTGTTTGTTCAGTGTTGCGAAATTTACTTATTGAAAAAAGTTCCTGTTATTTTCAATATTTTCATTTTTTTACAGACTGTTATTTGAAAATAAACTTCAAGTTCCATGAAAAATCTTACCATACTTATTATTACATCTTAAAAAACCTACACAAGAAGCAATTCCTTCCTAGTTACATTCTATTTTTAATAACAATATGATTCATAATAAGCTAGTTTCCTGTTTCAATATTTCGCCATCTTCTCGTATGATGTAATTTTACTGATGTAATTTTGTCCCCCTCCTCTGCTCTTTTGCAGATATGTTTTTTTTATATATAAATAGTTATAATAATATTGTATTAAATTTTCTTGTTCATGCATATTTTTGTATCATTTCCAGTCTATCTTGGTGGACCATTTTGTAGATCTAAGCCCTCTGTTAGATGTGAGTTAATAGCTAGGAATTCTCCAACGACGTTTCATAGCGTAGCATTTCGTTTCTGTTTCCTTTTAACGTCAGTAAATACTCGAGCACATACAAATCCTATTAGATAAATTATAAAACTAAAATTTAGATTAAAAAAAAGAAAGAAACCAAGTGGGGTGCGTTTAAGCGCAAACAACGCCAAGAAAGAGAAGACAGTAAGTAAAAACTGTAGCTTTGTATATATTTAAAATATTCCCATATTTTTACTTGATAGAATTCAACCAAGATAGAGCCCTCAATTTTTTTTGCACCAGGGCCTTTAAATACCTAGCTACGCCACTGCCTTCAGGAAATCATTTTTTTTTCAAAGAAAGATATTTGACGCAATTTTAAATCAGTAATTTCTTCAATTTTACTTCATTCCTTTAAAACTGCAAATGGTAATTATGAATTTACTTTTGATTTATTTTGTATTTTCCCTTGAGACTTAAAAAAATGTACAAACTTTTTTATCATATTAAAATAAAATCAAAACATACATTTATTATTTGCTTTCCTTTACAAAGGAGGCAGTGAAAATAATGTCCAGCTTAATGAAATTTAATTAAAAATATTTTTTATTTTGTAAATTTTCCGTGTTACATCAGCTAATTTTAAGATTTTCTGAAATACACACATTTGTGTTAAAATTATTCTTACTTCTTGAGAAATATATTACTCTGGAATACCCTACTCATATCGTAAAGCATTTGAAATTTACTTCAGATCACAAAAGGAAGAAAAAAAGTTTTTTTTTTCATTTTTGAGAATTTTTTATTTTATGTACACGATATTTTACTTTTTCATATATATAGCTGCAGAGTATCATTGAAAAAAATCAACTGATATACAACAGTTCTTCGAACATTGTACAATCTTAATATCATAAATGTAAGCCAATATAAAACAAAAAGTGAAAAAACTATAAAAAATTGTTAATGTACTTTATGTACGTTATGGAACAGGACGTAATGTACATTAACTTTTACGAAAAAAAATTCATGTCAAGCATTATATCTGTACAATATTATTTTTTTAAAAAAAAGAGTTGAATAACAGTTTTTAAAAAATGATGCTATCTTTTGTATGTATACGATGTAACTTTTCAAGCATACAAAGATAAAAAAATATTCATACATAAGATTAAAATATTCTTACATAATTTTTATTAAATTTGTAAATTTTTTATGCATAAACCTACAAACATTGACCAAACAATTCAACCAAATGACAAAGAAATTGTAAAATTAAGATTTTAGATATTCCTCAAACAATCAAACTGAAGGAATTTTAATGAATTGCAATCAGAAATTTTTTTTTTTAAATATTCACAGTAAAATCAGGTTGTTTTGTAAGTATTAAAAATTTCTGTGAAAACATTAATTTACAGGCAGAAAATTTGTAAGTTTATATAAGAGAGTAGCTGTACCTGTAACACAATACATATTTTGTACAGTTTAAATTATATGAGTATTTGCATTGAATTATGAAATAAAAAACTGTATGCGTCAGCACCATAGCTTAGAACAGAGGATCTCAAACTTGTCATGTTTTTCGATCTGGGCCCTTGCTTACTTAATATTGAATTATTGCAAATTCATGAACTTCAAATGTGTTTTGGACAGTTGGTATACTTTTGTAGCTCGCTGCTATTCTAAAAACACATTTACTTTTCTATCTGTAGTGAAGTGTTGTGTGAAAAACTAAAAAATACATGTTAATTTTAAACATTTATTAGATAGAAGTTAAAATTTAGTACCTTTTACACAGAATAAGAGATTAAAAGCAAATGCTTTTATGACGCTTTAGTTACAAATTTTTAATATTTAGCATAAATTTAGTTAGGTTTTACTTTAAACCCCCTCGGTTAGTAACGTCCAGTCTATTTTTTTTCCTTAAAAAGAAACAAATTAAGAAAAACTTTTATCTTTCAAATTAACAAAATAATTCAAAAAGCAACTTTTTATTCATCTCTATAAAACCCAGATAAATCTTACCCTTAATTGGGCAGAAATCGATTTATCTATTTCTGATATACAATTTCAATTTCCAAATAATAAAAAAAAATACTAATAATTATAGCTTTTTCATTAAATGTTTATTATTATTATGTACCTGAGATGTTTTCAATATTTGAATTGCTTATAACAAATTCTTTTCAGTAATTTGTATTAATATTGCTTTAATTTACTTAAATATTTTGAATCAGCAGAAAGAAGAAAGAATTTCACACTAAATTCTGAAAAATAAATTTTCCGAAAAAAAATATTGTTTCTAAATTTTTAGTTAAATTAGCTTCTTTACCTGAATCTTTATTTAGTAGCAAATGACATAAATGGGCTTTCGACTTTCAAATAATATATTGAGAGAAAATCATATGATGCATTTTGTAAATGAAATGAAAATTAAATTTTTTTTTATTTAGTGCAATAAATATTTTTTTAGAAACATGTTCTCAAAAAAATTAACGGATACAAAAAATGTTAATGAAAAGGACATTGATGGATTACATTTAAAAAACTGGAGTGACAATGAAGTCTTAAAACATTGTAAAGAATTAGAACAAAAATTAACGGATACTAAAAATATTAATGAGAAGGACATTGATGGGTTAAATTTTTTCGAAGAAATAAAATCTTTGCGGATGTTTTACCAAAGAGGATATGTCACCTATTGATGTTTTAAATTATATTTATGAAAACAATCTTATCGATACATTTCCAAATATTGCAATAGCTTGGAGAACGAAGTTTTTCAAAACTTAAAATTATAAAAAACTACATGCGATCTACTATGGCGGAGGAGAGAGTATCGGACTTGTCAATTATATCCATAGAGAGCGAAATTTTGGATAAATTAAATATAAAGGAATATACGAGCATTTTTGTTGCTGCTAAAGCTAGGAGAATCAATATATATTTGGATATATTTTCTAATTTTTATATTTTACTTTAAAAATTTTATATCATTTTTGCTTCGTTTTGTTTTTAAAATTTATGAAATAATAATTTTAAAAAATCAATAAGACAAATGTGTTTTAATATTATAATTTTAAAACTTTTCAGTTCGAAAGTCAAATTTCGAATACTATAAATGAGTATTTCACATTTTATTTGTAGTACTTTATAAGAGTGCAACAGAACCCCATAAAGAGGCGCCGAATTTCAACTTGAACAAGGGCGCCTAATACCCACGCGGCGGCCCTGACTGTAGTAAATTTCATGCTAATAGAACGAATAATAATTCCCTAGAATGTAACCCGATAACAAACGTAAACAATTTTTGGAATTATATGTTATGAAAACGACAATACTGTTTTGGTTTCTTGATGCCTTACATATTGCCTTAGCGTAAAACTTAAGAGAAAGAAGCTCGTGAAAAATTTCAAAAAGGAATATTTTGAAAAAATATTTATGGTGCACCATGATTAATTATATTATATATAAAATAAAATTATATCCATTTTAGAAGTGGTTTTACAGTTCTGAGGCAACTCATTAAATCCATCATCGGATTCTTTTATTGCAAAATACAACAAAATAAAAAAACTACTAATCTGAACTTAAAAATATAGACATAATTATTTCTCTGGAAAACAGAACTAAATACACTACTCCCAAAGAAGTTTTCGTTGAAAGAGGAATAACATACCTAAGCTCATCTGCCTTCCTTCATCCATCAACGCCTGTTACTACAGATTTCAATCTTTTCTCACGTTTTAAATAGTATCTGTTATAGAATGAAAGAGTTCATTTTTTGTTCATAGAAAATTTGTTTGAAAATTAACTTTATTCCATTAAAATTTGAATTAGTAGTAAAGATACTAAGAGTTGTCAAATTTAAGAAATTTTTTCAGAAATTTTGTAATTTGAGCACTTTTTGTTCAATTACTGCAGATTTGTTTTGCTTAAATATTTTGTTTGGAATATCCTGATATCGTAGATAGCATTAGAATTGCTTAAAAAATATTTTTAATTGATATTTAGAACCAAAGAATGTGAGTGAAAAAATTGAATGATAAAAATGGGTGAGGCTCAAAATCGTTATTTCTTGCATAAATTAAATGCTGCAATTATTGGAAAGTTTGCGATTTCGTTATGAATTTCCCCTGAATTTATTTTATATAATTTTGATCAAAACAAATAAAATTATAATCCGAAACAGAGAAGAGAGAGGGAGAGCAAAGAGAACAGAAATCTCACAATTGGATACAATAATTATTCTTTTCAATATCACTGTAATATTATATTAAACTTCTTAATAATGAAATTGATATATTTCAATGTCGAATCAGTTATCTAGAAAAACATCTGAATAAATTAAATTTAATGTACAGAAATTTTCTCAACAAAAAAAAAAAAAAAAAAAAAAAGAATTCACAAAATATGGCACTCACGTTTTAAATCCAATATTTTTTAAAAAAATTAATTTTAATTGTTATTTTTTTCCTTTTTTGTATATTTTATAACAATGTTAAAGATCAACGAAACTTTTTAAAAATAAACAGAAATTCACCCACAAATTTAGTGAAATTAATCTAAAAAGTAATGATAGAGTAGTAGCTACGCATAAGAAAAAATTCGGCCTCCAAATTCTCAGTGGAGTAGAAGATACATATATAGATATATCAACTAAGGCTCACCCTAGTAACTAATAAATTTATATCATTTTTATTTCAAAGAATATACATGCATATAAGCATGGAATAGGAATTAATACACTCAGTTTAAGCAATTTTTTTTTTCAAAAAAATTCTACTAAATCTTGTTTTTAGAACACGTCACTTTTTTATTGTGTTTGGATGTCAAAGCGTTTCAAAAGCTTAGTTTAAAAATAATTTTTAATGAGAAATCGATTCTTTTCTCTGACACTTTCCGATCCGAAGCAAAAAGAATGAGGATTCACTTGATTGTGTTTATAAACGTCGCATTTCAAAGTTACACTATTACTATTTCTGACGGACCTCGTAATTTTGAACCAACTTCACGCGAAGAGTACGACATATGAGCTGGAAGCCTACTCTCTCTCTCTCTCTTTTCCACACCATGTCAACGTGCGAACTTTGATCCTCGATAAATTTAATGTGTATCAGCATCTCTACCTGGAGGATCTTAAGTGCTTCAGCACAAAAACAACGCCATACGCGAGTTAGTGACTGAAACATCTCGGCTACAGCGGTTTTAGAATGATCGGAGAAAACAATTTGTGTACGATGCATTTTGCGTTTCATGCGCGTTTTAATTAAAGACAATTTTCCTTTGTGTGTGTGTTGGGAAGTGAA
This sequence comes from Trichonephila clavata, assembly GCA_019973975.1. Taxonomy (NCBI): domain Eukaryota; kingdom Metazoa; phylum Arthropoda; class Arachnida; order Araneae; family Nephilidae; genus Trichonephila; species Trichonephila clavata. The sequence continues at coordinate 10,197 of BMAO01028104.1, forward strand.
AATATTTTTTTCAAGATGTAGAAGTTTTTGAGTCACCGTGAAATACTTACTTTGTATAAAAATCTCATAACCGAATTTTAACTTCAATAATTGTGTGATACATTTTAAAAAAATAATCACCTCAAAAATAATTATTCCTATACGGTTTAAGAAAAATTAATTTTTTATTTTCTTACAGAACAAGAACTAAAGAAGTTCTCTTAAAAAATAAAAATGTACTTAAAATATTAAAAAATGTTTGAAATCTTAAAACAATTTCATAGTATTTAACAGAAAGAAATATTTACTTATGCACAATTTATAATAAAAAATTGATTCATTTAGCATTTTTTCTATTCAAATGAGCGTTTACAGCTTGAATTCTTTTTTTCAACGTTAAACGGAAATTCATAAATAAATCTTTTTGTTCTTAAGTATCTGAACATGATGTTTGGAACATGTGTGATTTGATTTTAGTTTTCGTCGAAATGTAAAACAACGTGAGGCGTTTGGCGATGGACCTCGTACTTTTGAATCACGGTCAAGTAACGACACCTGTGAGCTAGCACCCTTCTCAAAACTTCCCCATCACGCCAACGAGAGGAATCTGAGCAACGAAATTTCCTCTATACGGAGAGTCTTCACTAGGTTTCGAACCCGCAACCCGACAACACCGATCACGAGTTCACGATCGCGTTTATCAGAAAATGTGAGAAAAAGATGGAAAGCTTGTAGATGTTAACAAGGCAAAGTATAATATTTTGAAACGACTTTCCCCCCAAAGAATATAGAATTTCTAAGCCGTTAAAATATATATAACTACTAATAAAGTTAAAAAAACCAGATTTTGAGGAAAACAATCGCTCAGTTTTCCGGCGTTTTCTTTCCAATTCAATTTTCCAAACATCTCGATTCTAGAAGTAAACACCAATGACCTCAATTAATATATAAGCGAAAGAATTTGAATAACGTTGTTTACGATGATAAAGCCTCCATGTAGTTTGGGCATAAGCATGTTGACAGGGATTTAGACCTTTCTGCTTTTTCTCTTCAAGGTTCATTACGTACACCTGTTTATGTAAGCAGTTGATCTTGAGAAAGTTGAGAGAGTGTAAGTTAATAACAAAAGAATAGCTGCCATTAATTACCTGCACTATTTGTGGATTTTCCCGTCCGGATAGCTCGACATTCCAGGAATATTAATCATATATTTTTGTTGTTGATTTCTGATACTAAAACAACATATACATCCATTTTCTACACTTTTTTTGTACGAATGAATATGAACGAATTTTTCTATGTGTTTGTTTATTATTTTCTCTCTCTCTCTCTCTCTCTGCCAAACGTAAAATTTTAAAAAATTACCTGAAATATATATAAATATGTGTGTGTGATAACCTTTAATTTTTTTTCCATTTGTGTCTAGTGTTGATAAATCTTAAGTGATTATTCGAGAATATTAGATGATTCTATGATTTTGGATTAGCTTTTCTGTTTTGAAAACAAAAATGTTATAAAGTTATGTGCTAAGTAATGAGTCAAATGATTTATAATCAATAACATTCAAAATAAATATCAACAATTTGTGATTTCCGATTTAAATTGTACATAAATGTCTGCTATTTACTATTGAAAGTAATAGTAGTTAGTTTTTAATTGATAACTTTCTTCAAGACTCTAATTCTCTATGAGCAATATATATTTACGTTCTACGAGTAAATATATATTGCTCATAGAGAACGGTTTACAAATAGTCTAATTTATTAAATTCATCGAAACCCTGCCTTAACATTAAGGTTATTGGTACTTACGTTATTTTACAGTCGACCAATTCGACACATGAAAAGTCTTCGTCAAATGCCGCGGTATGCAGCCACTAAAGGAACACCTATCTCGTGCATGTTCAAAAGATTAATTATTTCGATGACAGCATTGGGCGACAATTATTTGAATTGGCGACGTCTTTTGACATGGCAAAATCAGTCGACGGTATAATACATAAGTACCGATTATTTATCCTAATTCTTTTGTAATCGTTCCAAGTTTTTTTTAATTAATGCAAATTTTTTTTTATGATTTAATAAAATACAAATCAAAGCAACAGAAAATGCGACATAAAATCATTACAATAAAATACTAATTGTTAAACTTTGGCAGAAATTTAAGGCAATGTTTAATTAAATTAAGGAATAGATACATAAACATATTCTTTGATAATTTTTTTTCATAAAGCTGAAAAAGAGTTTTGAATTTTAAATCTGTCACATAGCGATATTCAATTCATTACCTTTATTACAATAAATTAATTTACTGAGTATAGCAATCAAATCATAATTTTGGGGTAATTTTAAACATTTATTAGTACTTTTATTTTATTCTTAATTGTTTAAATAACAAATAAGAATGCTTACTACACAACTCATGTAAGTGTTCTCAATTATATTTAAAAAGTTATTCTGTCTACTTCAAGAAATATAAAATGGATTATATAAAGCCTGTAAATTCCATTATTAGATAGCTTCAAAATCAAGCAAGATCCGTATAAACAATAAATCTCGACTTAAAAATATATTCAACGCAATTTTTATTATTTATGTCACTGAAGGCAATTTATTTTAATCATGGCCTTGTAACTTGCGTGGGAGATGTCTTTACCGACCTCATTTCTAATGTTTTTAAAAAAGAAATGGATGAAGCATTTTAATTTTAGATGGAAAATAATGTTTTGGTTGATGTGTAAAATACTTCTAACAAACAAACAAAAAAAGAATATCAATAAACTTTTTAGATTGTTTATCATGAAAAATCTAAGATTCGTAATGAATAATTGTTTGTAAAATTTCTTTGTTCGTTTTTTTCCAGTACACAACACTTGTGTTCATTTAAAAATACTGAAAGCTGAAAATAATTTTTTTTGAACAGCAGAGGTTCATAAATTGAACACAAATATTTTTACTTTTTCATATAATTTCACAGGAAATTCAGGTTATTTTTTTAAAAAGATTTTTAACGAGTGCTTTTAATATTAGAACCAAACTATTTCAAAACTTTAGTGGCCGCGGTGGCCAAGTGGTCTAGGCATCGGATCATGGCTAGCGTGTCATGAGTTCGATCCTAGTGCCACCAAAGATCCGCCGTGTAGGGGAGCGATGCACGTTAAATCTGTAGAGAGCTCAAACGTCATCCCGTTGGTGTGGTAGTTAGGATAGGGGGGCATCAGGTGCCATCCTCGTCACTTGACCATGGTTCAAAATTACGCGGACCGTCGCCAAAAGCCCTTGTGCTGCTAATCAGTGCGACGTTAATATTCACTCACTCATTTCAAAACTTTAAATATATATAAATAAATTTTAAAACTTGAAAAGTATCTTAGGAAATGCATATTCGTAGTTCTTTTATTCTTAAGCAAAATGATTTTTACGTACCTACAAAATTCCAAAAATTTAGAATGTAATCAGCTCTAATAGGTTATCAATATTATTTAATACTTGGTAATTTAGAATAGATTCTTTCCCAAAAAAAGTGTTGCCAGATTTAAAATACGCGTGAAATAACAGTAATGTTGATATTCATATGCCATCTTTATTTTAATATGTTTCGAAATATTTATAATTAATAAAAAAAGAACATAAATTTGTTTTTTTTAAAAAATTATTCCTGGAACTTTCACGTCTTGTCTTCTTCTTTTAATTAAGGGTTCATTAAAATAAGAAAAATATTAATTCTTTTTTCTTGAGCGTATTTTTAATTTATTCTTGCTTTAATTTACTTGTAGCTATTATCTGAATAATGTTTATCGTTTGTTTTAAGCGCGTGAGGTAATTTTTTAATAATCGTTTGGGCTTCTTTATGAACAAAATTAATTGTAACATTATTTTTTTGTTCCTCAAGTTAAATAATGGTTTATTGAAAAAAAAATTGATTTTATATTTATAACTTAAGCTTTAATTATTCTAATACTGATGATACATTTTACATCAACTTTCTCTACAGTATACGAGATGTTGAATGAGGTAAGAAGTTTTTAATTAACTCTTTTTAGAATAATATGATAGAATAAGTTTTAAATTTGTCCACATTCTTTGATCGAAATAAAAACTTTCGTTTTTTATTTATAATGGAAAACAAAAATGTGTAGCGGAACAGTAATGTTTTACATATTATTCAATTTCCAATATTTATGTTTCATATAAAACTAAAATTTTTATTTCGCAACAAATGCTTTAGTTTGTTTCTATATTTGTGCATTTTATACTTTCTGATAGGTTTCGAAGACAATTTTGCATACTAAAATTATTTTTTAAGTAGATTTTATTTTACCTTTTTCAGTATTATTCCCACAGTCTCTTGCTAAATATATTCCTCTACTTCAGAGATTAATTGTCTATGGAAATATAATCTCATTTTGTAGCCACTAAAATTAGTACTTTTTTTGTAAAAATAGTATACGAAGAAGAATACTTTAATTTCTATTTAAGTTTATACCTCTTAACCATAAAAAATTAACCCATTTTAATAGCATTTTACTTTTTCCAAAATCATGTAGTCCTAAAGTTAGGCTAAAATTTTCAGATTCAAGTACATTAATAGAAAGTTTACACAACTTAAACCAGATTTATTCCATATTTACGTAAGCTAAAAAAATCTTCAGAGATAATAAATAAATTTTTTTTTTCAATTCAAATTTTATCATAATGGAATGATAATAGGCGTAAAGATTATTTAAAAAATACCTCCATATAAAAGTAGTTGCAATCTTACTAATTCTGGCCTTAAAGAATTGCAGATACCATTTCAAATGCATTAAATCACAATAATAGAAGTTAAATTGTATATATGCAAGTATTATACATTCAATTAGACCATCTCTTCTTAATTTCTTTCCCTTTATATTTTGCTATCTTAATATTAAGTACTAAATTTCTTAAATTTTAATTGGATCTTAAAATTGCATTACAGTAGAAATATATTTGAAATTAATATTAAATTTTTTATATTAAATATTAGATTGCACTTTATATTTAATATAATATTTTTTATTTTGCATTAAAAAATTTGTGTGTGTATTGTGTGTGTTTCCTTTTTTCTATAATAAAAATCTATTTAAACTGCTAGATCTTCAAAACTTATCGATTATACGACAATTTAATCTGCTAGACATCTTCCATTATTTTGTTTTGTATTATTATTTGTGTGATATAAAATAAATATTTTTTTAATGAAATAATCTAACAGTCTTTTCCACGAATCTTCGCGTTTTTTCAAAAAATTAGCCCGCATAATTTTAATTAATATATTTTTATCTGTTTTCTTAAACGCCTCAGTTTTGAAAATTGAGTCTGACTTTTATTAATGATAAAATTAAAGCAAAGGAAGAAAAGTAATTAAAGTGTTTTTACTCGAAAACATACGTCATTAAATTAAACTGAAAATTGAAACCGTCATCTCAGAAAACGGGGTCATAGGCAAGATTTCTAATAAAAAATGAGCTGTTGTGAAAGGAGAAAGATGACAAAGTAATTCTTAATATAATAATGAATTGTTTGCAATATGAGTTATAGCTTACAACGATTCCTTGTCAGTGTCAGGACGAAGTTAATGCTTCTATAGATATTTTCGCAGGTGCTAGTGATTTGCAAATTTTTTCTTACAGTAGTAGAATATTTATCCCTAGCATTTTTAGTTCAAAGAAAATTATAATCAGTTGGAAGAAAGTAACACTCTTAAATATCACGAGGTTTACAAAAATATAACCCCAGGTTTCTTATGTTTTTGAGCTGTCTGAATTCTATATTGAATGACTGAAATGTGTATGTTACCTTGATAAAATAAATATGAAATACTCATCATGTGTTTAAATTTGTTTTATTCATCGTACTAAACTAAGACTATATTCATTTTTATATACACAGTACAAATCTACGGAATGACAGCTTTGTATATAACATACAGACAAAGGGTTTGTTCGCTATTTTCAAATACAATGAACTTAGCTTATTTAAGCATAACATAATATGCTCGAAAATAAAATGAAGCACATTTAAAACACGTGAAGTTATAGAGGTACAAACAAAAGCATGACCTATGAAAAACATTGTAAAAAATTATTTGCATGTTCAAAAAATGTGATAAAACAGAAAAATGAATTCAGAGTTGCAATACGACATTGGAAATTCATTAAATTCTTGTTTAATAAACAAACTATATTACTATCTGATTTTGTGAATGTTAGGTGCAACAAAAATATTTTAAAAATTACCGAAATAGTATACACATAAATCAAGCAAAATTTGCTGCAATGAAAAGTGTAATACAAGTAAATAGTTCTTAAGCCAATGAATGAATATGTTTTTTTGATATAAGCTTCATTAACGATCGAAGTTTCGAACTTTTTTTCCAAGAATTATTCTGAAAAAGGATCCACGAAAATGCATTATTATCGATTCACTGTCTTCGTCATCGTTTTGGTATTTCTTTCAACAAGGGATATATAGCAGAGGAAATATTTTGCGACGAATGAATTCTCCAAACTAGACCCATTTTTAGAATACCATTGTGATAGAATAAAAAGGAAATGAGATGAGTTTTGAAGGTAGTGAAAAAGTTTCTCACTTTTCTCTGTAAGTAGGTTGAAAATTATATGAAAAAAATTTTAGCATATGTATTGAGCCTGGAAAAAAATATCCGAGACTAGCGCACAAAAGGATGCAAATGTAAATACCTTTCTTTTAGATTTTTTTAGTATCTCCACCGTAGATTTTCGTTAAAATTTATTACAGATTCTTATAAAATGTTTTTGTATCAATTAATATCAATTCCTCTTAAAACATTTTAAATGAAAATTATGATTTTATGAAACGGTGACATCCTAATTTATACCAGCATGTTTTAGTTTTGTTCTATTTTTTTCGAAGAAAAAACCTTTACTTGAATTATATTGTTTCTCACAATTTTCTTTTTATTATGGAATGAATATATCATTAATATATTAAAGGAAGTACAAACTGATTAACAATTGCAATATCGCTATGCAGTCTACTTTATTTATATTAAATTTATTTTTCTTTTTAATATTGCTTGCTAGATTCAGTTTTTTGCACACTTTCATAGACTTTTAAATAGTCGATAATCCTGCCGGCCCATTTTGTTGCAATGGCGCGGTGATGAATGCTGAGCATTTCCCCGTCTGCTGAGCGCTCTCTCAGAACAATGTGTTCTCAAGATACTGGGAGGCTAGAGACCTAAATAATTTACAGACTTTATCCTGTTTTATTTTTTATCCATACACAAGTACATCATTTTACTCTTTTATATATTATCCCTTCATTTTTCTTCTTGTGTAATTCTTCTATGTGCAGACATTTCAGTGCACATTTAAGTTTTGTGAGTTCTACATATTGCATTATTACTGTATTTTTAATTTTGGATTATGGCATAAAGATTCTTGTCTCTGTATTGCCAGCTGCATCGGAAATGATGTTTCTATCTTTATTCTAAAAAATATCAACTTGCGTGCGATGGTGAAAGAAGTTATATTCCTTATTTTTCGAAAAAGCATTTTGCTTGGAAAAAAGAACATAATAGCCTCCAGTTTTAAATTCCACAAGATTCTGTGACATGCCAAACATTTAGCCTCATTCAAAATGCTATCATTTTAATTAACTTCGAATTGTAAAAAGATGCTGCTATATTAATACTTTATAAATGTAATTTGCATTTAGTAGTTATAAATACTTCATCGAAAGTTATCATGAAATTCTTTTTTTATTCCTTGTTCCGAACTGTGAGCAGATAGTCAAGTTCAAAAAAAAAAATTTAACATTTTAGCAGTTAAAAGGTCTTGTTTATTAAAAAGAATTCGAAATACTCTATCAAAATCTTTCTGTTGCTTTTTATATTTCAGAAACTGAGAGAATCTATCGCTATTTTGATATTCAAATTGATTCATATTACAACACATCGAATTAATATTTGATGACCTAATAAATGTATTTTCTCTCTGTTAAATACCAAATTGACGATTTAATTACTTTTCTTTTAAAAAACGCATTCGATTTGCAAAATTTTCGGAGGAAAAAGATGAAAGTAATAAAAAAAAGTACTGTGTTGTATTATATAGTCTTTAAAAGAGAAAAAATGGGGGGAAAACCTGATTATATACGACAGCAACACACAGTGAAGCAAAAAAAAAATTAAGAACGTACATAAAGCACTTGAAAACGCGCAAAATTAATACACAAATATTTCTGGAATCCACAATACAATTCTGCTGCAATACAAATTTTACTATGACACATACAAGTTCGGTAATATCAATATATAGATTTTTACAACTCACACTAATACCGTACAAAATGTCATGAATGATGACGTCACTATAACATTAAAATAAGCAGTTACCACACAACTCATTACAGCTAGTTATGGTGCCTTTTATACAAGGCACTGTAAGTATGAAATGCATAATTCTATAAAAAAAATACTATATGTAGTTTTTTAAAAGGTTGTTATTGCAATTGCGTAGATTCGTTGCAAATTAATTCATTGCAATTGTTTAAAAAATAACATTAAATGTTACATTTACAGCCTTTTTAAAATGTATTTAAATGTTCAGTGTGAAAAAAAAAAAATTTCAAAAATGTTTTCATATTTCTCAGGGACAACAGTTTTATTTTGATTATGAAAAGCAAAATTAAATAGAAATATTAAAATTAATGAAATAGAAAATTGAATAGCACTTTGATATATGAGCGTACTTTTGAATTTTTATTTCACAAGCCGTTAAAAAATTCCTAGCTATCCTTCATTGTTAAATCTTATATCATAAATTTTGTAACAAAAAAAAAAAAAAAATTTCTGATAAAAAATTAACTTAAATAAAATTTATTTTTTCCACTTTAAAATTACCTATGAACACAAATTTAATTTTAAATGATTTTTCAATGTATAAAATTGCTTGAAATTTACACCGGTGAAATCTGTGATGATTGCCTAGGATCAGCCGTTTTTCAATCAAATAATTATCCTTTTTTTTCTAAAATAAATATCTGATTTTAAAAAAGTCTATGATTCCACTAATTTTGAAAAGATTTTTGATACCAACAGAGATGTTTGACACAGACGTTCTTACATCAATGTTCAACAAATAATTAATCAATATTGAAATAATCAATAATCTATCAGAATTTAAGCTTTGTGTTCAGGATTTTAATTTTAAAACAGAGAAAATCTTATGCATCATGCATTAAATTTTTTAAAGGAATTTTTCTTCACTTTATAATAAATAAATATTATCTACCGATTAAGTAAACATCTTTTAAGAAAAAAGGTGGATGTTTTTTATTTATGAATGGATGTCTAGAGAAATTATTTTGCTTGAAATGCTATTTTAAAAAATTACTAATAACGGAAGAAAAAAAGTTAGATGTGCGTTATGAAAAACACTGAATCTACATGTAATTTTCTAAAAAATAATTAGTGTATGAAGTGTACAGCTACTTTTTATAATCTACTTTAGAAAACAAAAGGCACCACCAAAGGCATTCATTTATCAAACATCACGCCCAGAAAATTCTGCATGAAAAATGATAAAAAATAGTTGATACTGTTGAAAATTATCTTTCAGCTTATCTTTATAAATTTTCTTTATTCGGAAGATTCGCCCTTGTAATAAATATGTTTTTCTATATTTGAAAAGCATTAAAGCCAGCTCGTAAATTGTTTAAACCGTCTAGTAAATGTTTATTTGGCAAAATTACTATCTACACTACTGTCGAATTGCAATATGTTGAACTTTTATGGAATATCGATGTTTAAGTTAGGATTTTATGCGATAAGTGTGAAATATCTGAGGAGACAAAAAGGTTTTTCCTCGATGAGAGTAGAAGAAATTAATTCTTAAAAATATTCTAGGAAATTACAAGATGCTAACAGAATTACAATTAAAAAAATTTAGATGACTTGTCTTTGAAAATATTTAAACAGAAAATAAGCATCATTTCAATTTGTAATTTGTGCATACTACTAATGACTGTAAGCAACTGATACAAATAACAAAGAAAAAGAAAAGACCAGAGAACTGTGCTTAACGTAAAAAAGGAATGGAAATTACGAAGGAAAAGTGACAATATTAACACTTTATCACATAATTATTGCACGATTAGCCAAGAGACACATGTATTGCTGCAACACAAAACATTTAACAAATGCATGAAATTCTATTTCTTCCACCTGTTCCTGATGTCCTTCAAAATCGAAGGTGGTTTAAATCGCCGGAATTTCGATAACCATTTCACTAGCTGGTGATGGTCGGTTTTACCCAACGCATCTTTGGCGTTGAGTTCTGCCTTCAGGATCTCTTTCTCTGACCACTTATTCTCAATATTCCCGAAATCTGGACACAGAACTTCCCGATCTTGAACAGCATTGACAAGATCCAGTTCCTCGCTTTCCGGAATCGACAACAGATTCGGTGGTTTGAAAGCCATGCGTTGTCGAAGATTCGAACGGCGGTATGAAGACATGGAATGCAAAATGGAACTATGATCTAGGTATGGCGGTTTACGAATGTGACGTTGCAAAGATTGGCCATCAGGGAACTGGTTGGCGAACGGCGACTGGGTGAAGTCATGGTTTTCGCTGTTTTGGGACCGATCTTGTGAGGGGTTGTTGTTGTTCTTGTTGCTCGGAGTAAGTTGCTTTAACCTAAGAATCTTGGCACGGCATATGACGCAACGCAATGGTAGAAGTCTCTGGGACACGGCCATCTGGATCGTCTTGACGAAGCATTTTCGGCACACAACTCGATGACCGCATGGGAATGTTTGCATGGTTGCTTTGGCACTGATACAAATAGCGCACTGCAAAAAGAAAAGAAAAAAGTCTTAGAATTCTAATAAAAAATTAGGATTATTTTTCAGGCTTTTTTAGAACAAACATAGCTTTTATTAAATGTGGACATTTAACGGTTTAACATCATAGGCAATACTTGTATAAGATATACATTTTTATAGTGACTATTACGAATTATTTGATTCGCCATTTTTTTAAATAGTCAAATGATACGTTGATTAGATTTTTTCATAGATAAGGTTTCACTTTAACTTAAAGTACTCCTCTCGTGTCAATTCTTAAAAAATATATTATATCTTCAACTTCATCCAGCAAATCCTTTATTACACTAATACCACAACAACAAGATGCAGATTTGACAACCATAACCTATGCCAGTTATAAATTTCTATTCAAAACTAACAATTTCTTAGATAAATTTCGTATTACATTAATCATATTACAACATTTTATACAGTGAATTTTTATACAGAAACCTGCCTTCACATATAATTCATAAAGTTCAATCAAGAGTAAAATTTAAGATCCTTAAATACAGTTTAATAAAAAATAATAAAGCTTTTTTGAATAATTTTCCCAATTTGGGCTATGTTTCAAGAATCTAATTGAAACACTAATGGTAAAAAAATTTGATACCATCGAATTGCCATCACCTATAAAATCAGATAATGCTATCATGAAATCAAAAAAGTACATCATTATGTGTGTGTATGCAATTTATTCCAGTTGTGTGAAAGTATTAATGTACCTATATATTACGTAAATTTTTAATGAACTTTATTTTTATAAAAAGTTATCCAAGCTTAAATTCAATAATCTTTAAATTGTATACATATAGCTTATCCATTTCAGATTTATTTATTATTAATGCATTATAACATTAATTTAAATTTTTATAGGAACGAGAACAAAAAAGAATTTTTTCCCTTGTGATTCAAAAATGTATTTCTCATTCCAAACTGATATTTAGACACAAAAATAAATACAGAAAAAAAATCTTTTTCTTAAATGCCTTTTATATTTATCAAAACTATGTTTTACAAAAATAAAATACTGACAGTATATTATTCTTACATGAAACAAAATCCTAAAATTTATCGCCCACGCAATAGTTTCGTTCAATCGAATCTTGACTTCTACGTGGAAACCATGATGTCATTTACATGTGGATCATAAGTTATGGTATCTGAAACTTTCACCTATCAATGAAACTTTTTCCCAAAAAAATTTGCACAGCAAATGATGAACATAAAGCATCACGAAAAATGAAACCAGGAGTACTTAAGCTTAAGTACTAATACTGAATCTAACAATACACGCACACACAACCCAAAGAGTGGGGGCATGCTAAGCACTATAATTTAATACAGATTAGGAGCTAGCTCCTTCTGCTGTATACTACGCGCCAATTTTCTTTGACACGCAATTTGTCAGATTTGAAAGTAAAATTATATCCATGCGAACTGACACTACTAGTTCATTAAATGTATTCTATCGTCCTTTGGAAGAGATATTTATTATTTTTTGTCGTTATATTGAAAAATCCCCGATCAGATGAGAATGTTTGGATTGTGTACTAGTGAAAAATCAAAGAGAACATGAGTGATGTCAAACTATATTGTCTTGCAAATGCCTTGGTTAAAAGGGAATGCAAGCGACTTTAAATTAGATAAGCTAGAAAAAACTATAGATAATGTTAACGAGCTGGAATACCTCTTCTTTTCTCACGATTGGCTTTAAAAAAAAAACTCTTCTATCTCTCCAACTAGTTTGTATTGAATACTTTTAATACGGGATGGCCGCGGTCGGTAGTTTAGGGGTCAAGGTCATGAACACGTGGCTGACGTGTCATGAGTTCCAGCACAAGAGACACTGATGACCCGCTGTGTAGAGGGACTGATGTTCCGTAAAATTTGTCGGGACCTGTTGGTGTGTTGTAGAAGTTTGGAGAGGAATTACCAGCTCAAGTGTAGTCCTCACCACTTGACCATGGTTCGAAACCACAAAGTCTTTCGCCGATAACCTTCGTGTTGCTTAGGAGTGCGACATAAAAATAAACACTTTCATTCACTTTTTCTTTTAAAGAGGGCTAGTATCGAGCCTAGTGCAAGGTAATACACCCAAAAAATTTAGAAATATTTTTAAATGATGGTCTACCATTTTATATTCTTTGGAATAATTTTTAAGTGGACTTAGAAAGAATACCTTTCTTGCGATGATTCATTAAAAAAACAACAACCACCCACAATTCTGTTGCAAAAACAAGCTAAAAAACAATTATCTCAAAATAGTGGGTGATGCAATGTGACGAAAATATGTTCCAAAACCATGCAAAGTGACTTTTCCTCTTCAGGAAAAAAAGAAAAATGCGAAAATTTATTTACTGATAGTGTAATTAAAAATTTGTATAAGATCTACCGACACATATTCCTTCGTCCTGTTGCTACAGTGAAATACTCATTCCGCATAGGGTATTAATTTCAAGCCGTTTAAATCGATGGGTTTCCGAATGGAAGGATTTAAAAATAAAATAAAAATTAGTTCACGCGTTTGCGACGGAGAAAAAAATGGCCCCAAATAGCTCTAAGAGATCATTTTTAGGTATTGGACTTCCATCGAACACGGTGATAGTAATTTGACCCCCCTCCCCCCCACGCACGAACGAATACACACGCATAATTTGGCGATAAATAAAGCGGTGAACTAAAAATAAGATACAAGCACGCAAAATAATTAACATAAAAAGTCTCAAACAAGAAAATAAATAAACAAATTGACATTAACTAAAGTTATGAGCTACCAAAAACAAATAATTCGAGTCAATTTACCTTAAAACTAAGCAGAAAAATAAATTAAAACGGTACCTTTAATTGAAGTTAAAAACTTTCTGAAACAAGTAAAAACATATGTTTTATTACCTTGATACGTTGAAAATCATTATTCTGTCAAAAACAACATTTACTTTAATGAATTGCTTATATTTAGAGCATTTTAATTCCATCGGTAATCCGAAGAAAAAATTCTATTAATTTTAAATATTTCAGGAGGTTATTATAGCCATAAGTGAAAAAATATTATATATTTTCAAATACTTCAATATTTTTTGCTCTTACTGGGTTTCACTAAATATCAATTTATCACTCTTTGTTCCATAATTTTTTCCTATTATCCGATGAAACATGTACAAAAACATTTTTTCTAGAAAAAGAGAAGTATTTATTGTGTTTCGATAGCCAAGTTGGCGCCATGGACAATAATAGACTCCGATTATGATTCACATCAATTGCGTCATCATCTGTCTTATTTCTCTCAAACAGTTCATTATTTCCTGCTCTGACAAAAAAAGGTGCACAGCCTTGACCTATCCTCAGATGAAGCCAATGAGACAAAACTCAATGATTATAGCATCTCGTGGCTCATAAACATTGCTGCGAGAGCTAATAAAAGACACATTCATTCCTTTGCAGTCATTGCATCCCACTTTTTCAGATCGTTTAATTTAGGGAAATACTTGCAAAGAAGATTTGTCATCTCAATTCAATTCGAGTCCATTATGGTTTTATAATTCTTTTTCTTGTGTGTGTCCGATTGCATGGCGTCACATGAAGATCGGTTCATCCATCATAAATCGATTAAAGTTTTTATTAGTAACTTCCTCCACATACCGTACCATGTTCGCAAAAGGTCAAAAGTAACAAATTACATTCATCAGGTTCGGCTCTGTGACGAAACGTTCTTTTATTTCTCTTCCGTTCGAAAAATATTCTTTTTTTGGTCTGGTATGGCTTGTCGAAGAGATCACCCTTTCATATGAATTACTATCTCTGGTGGGTTGATAGGTTATTTTCAGTCTAAAAATATTTGAATTCTTGGAATAAAAAATGGATCAAACAATCATTATATGAAACTAAGAGGAAGTGTTTTGTAGTATTTCGGAAGTATTATTGTGACACATCACAGAGATCGTAAATTATGTTTGGTCAATTTAAATTGATGATCGATTCTTTTACAAGCTGTTTGAGAGTATAATTTCCGACAATATTTTTTGTCTAAAGTAGTAAAAACGTCAGTACACTTTATTGAGGGGCTATTTTTGCAAATATTTATGTTTGAGCAAAGTTCAGTTAAAAAATAACTATAACTAATATTTTATTTTGTATTTATTGGATTATTTGTTACGAAAGAAAGGATATTTCGCGAAAACAGTTTAACTGTATGAGAGTTTATTTTTTAAATCTTTGCATATTATTTTGAAGTTTTTTTAAATAACATATTTAAAGTCCTTTTAAAAATAAACTAAGTAATTAACAATTAGTTTTATAATTCATGAAATCTGTTTCTCCAGCAGTACTAATAATGAATAGAAAATAATATAGCTGTGCTTAATAAATGATAATAATGTCAAAGTTAACAATTTTTAATTTATATACGTATTGAAATTTATAAATCATATATAAATCACATATAAAGCATTATATCAAATATTATTATACATTTAAAACAGAAAGTTCACAAAAAATTAATCGAAATTGAAAGCGAAACAAACAAGAAATTAAAATCTTTTAGCCAGAAAGTATACAATGGGCCAATAATCAATAATATATAATCTTCAAAGCACTGAATGATCACTAACATGATCAGGAAAATAAAACAAAAACATAAAAAGACAGAAAGCATTTAATTATGAAGAAAAAAAAATAAAAAATATGCTGAAATTCAAAATAACAAAAAATGCTTGTATTAGTCTGAGCAATGTGCAAGTACTTTTCTACGTTAATTTATAAAATGTGTTTTAAAATTTTTTTTGCATGTTTGGACACATATCATAGTTTTTTAATAGTAGTAGTAATCTGCAGAATTCCATCGTGTCAAAAGGATCAGCAACAATATTTCCAAGAATAACTTTTACTTATAATTCCGCGTATTCTATTCTAATTTAATTATAAGTTAAAAATCAGCAAAGGATTTGAGTTGAGTTGAGCAGCCGTAGAGATGTTGCAATTAAATAGTTGTTAATTTATAATAAGCCGGCTCAAGTTCATGGTGGTTGAGAGCAATTTTAAAAGCGCTGACACACTGAAAATAAAGTGAAATATACACTTATCTTTGCTGTTAAGATGCAATAATACAATATTGGCAGTGACATTTTTGGAAGTTTTGAAAAAAATTTTAGTGGCACATAAAAGTGTTTGTAATTCTTTTTCTGTATTAATTAATCTTCCTTATCAAGTAACTTGGAATAAAAGCAGTAACGCAATCATAAGTGTAAATTGATAGAAGATTGAAGCTGCAAATTTTAAAAATACGTAAAAGCACAAAAATCTCATTTATGATAAAAATAATTACAAATTACGTAGTCAGTTTATAAATACACATTATTCTTTTAATCATTTAAGAATTTGTGCTTAAGATATATTTCCTTTTACAGAAAATCTCAAATCTTTCAAATAGAGCTTTCGTTAGACTTAGAATTTATAATTAAGCCATACAGAAATATATTTCATACATCTGAAAGCATCTATTTTTTTCAATCCGGTAAAATTAAGTAAATTGGCATTGACCCTATCAAATGTAAATGTGAAAAAAGTATTCTTGGTCATTACTGCTGACATAAAAAATTAAATGATTTACTATGAAGTAACATAAATGAAATTTCGGTTAGTCTCGTAAAATCTCTTTGTAAACTACACACGCAGGTAAGGTTTATCAATTTCTTATCTAATCTGCAGAAGAGTGATTTATCTGTTAGAACACACTCTTAACAAATTCAGTGTTATCCAAGAAAAAGATATTGATGCACTTCGTTGTAAATTTTAAAGATAATGCGTTATCATACTTATCAGATATCGTAAGATTTTGTATTACTCAATCTTTTTTGTAAATTTTGAAATTAATTTACGCCTGGAACTTAAAAATTCAAAAAAAAAAAAAAAAGGAATATTAAGAAAATAAGAAAAACCTCACTATCTTTTAAAATTCCATTTTATCACTCTCAAAAATTTTTAAGTTATTTAATCATTTCATTAATACGAAACCTAGGTATTTTCATGTTGTCAACAAACCAATTTTTAAATTCATTAAAATAAATGAAAAAGATGCAAAATGTTATTAACAAGAGAATATAATATGCTTATACATTTAGAAACTCAAAAGATGCTCAGCTATGATTTAAAAGCTTTTGCAGTTACTCAGCAAGATAATATGCAAGTGTAAGTGAAAGAAGAATTTAAAAGCAAAGAAAAAGATGTGCAAGCGAAATTACTTTTTTACTCACTTCTTCATCTTGAGTTTGGGCTTGTTCTGGTTCGTGTTCCTCTAATCGCACTAAGAGCTTATCCTGCAGGAGAAAAAAAAACAGAATACAATGAATCGAATATCAAAAGAATTAAAACATGAAAACGAAAACAAATCATCATAATTTGAAAGACATTTTAGAATTTTGCGAATATTCGATTGTTACATGCAAACATTTTATACAAAAAACTTCAAACAGATACGTGGTTATTTTCCATGACTTAAATAATTCAGAATAAAATACCGTAAAATCCGGCATATAACGCGCACTTTGAACACAAAAAAAAGCTTGAAATTTATCGGTGGGTGTTATATGCTGGGTTTAAAATGAGAGCTTTCAAAAAAAGATGAGCATAGATAGAAATTAGACTTCGACATATATCGAAACATTCTTTATTTAAAAGAAATGACATTCCTTATGAACTTAAAGGATTGCTATTCTATAAGTACGCTATTTTTTTTCTAAAGCTTGGAATAATACCTCGAAAAATGACTTAAAAAGAGCATTGCGAACGTAAATTCAGGATTCTTCGTAAAAAAAAGGGGGTACGTGTTATACGCCGGATTTTACGGTAAAAGAAATTTCTAAATTTAGACAAGGAAAAACTAGAAAGAGCTGAATTCTAGATTTATCCATATAAACTCGTACCTTAATCACCCAAATTAAGTTACTGATTAATCTATCAATACAGTACTTGAATATCTCTAAATAAATAAACTTTCGAATTTTTTTTTCTTATGTTGGACTTCATTTCAAAATATAAAAGTGTGTATATAAAATTATACCACATTTCTGTCCATTATAAATATTTGATGTTCAGCAAATTTTTGTGTGGAAAACACGAAATATTAATTAGAGTTTAAAATTAGATACTGGATAAAAGTATTGCCTTAAATTTGATAGATGAAAAGAGGAATTAATAAATTACTTATTTTTAAGTTAAAACAAGTTTATATGGCCCATACATAGGTCTTTTGTCTGAAATTGATAAACTAAAATAAAAGATGTACAATTTAAGCATTCTGAAAGAATCTATTATCTTGAAAATTATTCTTATTAGTTTTATTGTACATTAACGATTACTTTTGTTTCGAAAATTGGTAATGGACTATTACGAGTAGAGCAGTTATTTAGAAAAAAAAAAGAGTCTACAATTAACTAAAATAATAACTTCTATGAAAAACATACTGAAATATTTCACTTTGAAACATTGCTTGAAGTATTAACAGAAGTAAATTCAAGCAAAGGGAGAACATGATTATGAACAACAATCATGCACATGTGTATACTCTATGTTTAAAACCATTTAATCAGTTGCAATATTGAAAAAAAATTTGTAAAAGCCTATTAAAAAATATTTTTTACGGCAGCAGATCAGCTTTTACTCTAATGATCAAAACTATCATTTGAAGCTGTGTAATATTTTAAAAATTATTTAATTTAATCTGGTCCCTAAGCAGATAGCATTTTGCTGTTCACATCCAATCGTGCACCCCTAAAATATTGCGGGGTCTTTTTATCTGTCATCACGCCGACAACTGATAGCCGTGAGAAAACTAAAGCTGGATTCCACCTGGGAGCCAGAACCCCTAGTGTAATTCAAGGTGTAAGAAGCGACCACCCCACCTCAAGAGAGTAAAGAGACAGTCCATTTGAAACATTTGATAAGAGATGCTGTGTTTGCCTCCTCCTTGACAAATAACAATTGTGTTGTGTGAAATATTCAATAGTTTGAATAATTTATATCTAAATGTAAGTATTGTAATTAATAGCTGTAGATGTAATAAATAATAATTTAATTTCTTGTCTCACGCTACCCAGCAATTTTCTCAAACGTTGCACCGTTTTTGCACGATAACAGTAAAAATGGTGAGAAAACTCAATAAAAGATCATGTAATTTTTCTGAACAAAAAATTAAAATATAGGTAAAATAGCTGTATTTTATTAAATATCAATTCCTAATCAACGCATTGACTATATTTAAACAAATGATTCCATACTGTTGCACAATACTCTTACTTTTTGTACATTTGTTCCCGTATCAAAATTTTAAAAAATTAGTTAATGGAATATGAGGAAAAAGAAAGGAAGACGCTCATTATAATCTTTTAAACTAATTTAAGTAACAATTATTTTGATTTAGATGGGTTCTATCTGCAGGTCTTCCACTAATCCTCTTGGGGAAACTATCCTTGTAACTGTGATTTGAGTTTAAAAATCGCTTTCCGTAGAGATGACTTGATTTTATGCTAGTGTAAATGCTATTTAAACCCTGGCATTGGGTATATAGGTTAATCGTGAAAAGTTAATAGTGGAACGTCATTTGTGAATAGGGGGTCGTGCGTACTGAAATAAGTATTCAAACTTCGCATCCATTCAGAGCAGTGGGAGGAATATAGGATTTGATTTGTACAAAGCTGTTGCAGTTCAGAAAGGAGTTGTTGAGTAAACTACAAGCGGATCAAGAGATAATTTTTTCTGAATAATCTTGTGACGAATCTGTACGCGTCCTTTTAATAACCCTCTTGGGAAATCTTTGAGCTATGGATGACAATAACCCTTTCTGAAGAAGAAACCGTGATATGCATAGAACGTCAGTTATATATAGTATAGGTTTGCTTGCTAGATAGATAGATAGAGGAGAATAGATGATTAGACGAAGTTGTCTGGAGATTGAAATATTAAGAACTAGAAGATAAAAAAGAATATCTACCGATCAGGTATTAGTTTTGAGCGCGTTTCGAGTTTTAAATTGTTAAAGAGATTTAAGTGAAGGTTGGTCATATAGCTACAGTGTAAATATTAAAGTAATAAAATATTGAAGTAAGGATTGATCCATAAAAAAGGTGGATCAAATTATTAGAAGTATCCTTCGAACTCGCGACTCTCGTAGCAAATTCCCCCCTGTTCTTTTCTGGGAAACATCTCATCCTATCGGATTAATTGAATTTTGTCTGTGATAATTAGTGTGCTGAATAAATAATTAAAAAGTATTACATCGAGTCGTCCTTCACTTCCTCCCACTCCTTTAGCCGGGTCCAAGAATAGGTTTAGAGGGTTACAATCTTATAAATAAATTTAATAGTTAAGATTAAGATTGCTCCCAAACGTTATTGCATTCGTTGTAAATTGCTCATAAAGTAATGAATCCTAAACGAAAGTAATTATTTTTAAAACGTCTGCTTCTTTCCCGATCTCTTTTTACACCTGCAACCTCCGGTTTGCGACAGATTAAAAAAAAAAGAAATACAATTCTAGTTTATAATCGATTTCATCAACGCTTTTTTGTTTTCACTGATTCCAGAAACAAAAGTAGCGTCCTTGATAAAGATCATGCAGTGGCATTCAAAACCCCATCTAGAAATAGAATTAATCCTTTAACCTTTTTCTTCTGCATTCCCTTAAAAGGAAAGGAACAGGATTTCCTTCTCTGTTGATCTTAGTTTTAAGTCTTAAGACATTGCGTGACGTCTAAACTCCGGTTGCCACAGAAACGCGTCGTTCCTCAGACGTGGAAAGTTGTTGCCGAAAGAAGTGACAGAGCAGGGATTTCAAGCCGTTTATTTCTAGGATGCGTAGGAGCAGCGGAGAAAAGGATGGAGAAAGTAATAGGGGATGTCGGAAGATTATGTGGGAGGCTCTTCTTTCTCCTTCTCGAAAGAATTCTAATAGGATTTGTTATGATGCAAGCCATTTTTTTGACCATAAGTAGTTTACGTTAAAAGAATAAAAGTAATTTGAAGAGTAAATAATCGATGGTATTATTATTATACATTTATTTTGATAATGTATGCTCCAAGCATTTTTTAATTTATGCTATTGTATGCTGTATTAGATATTTTGAGTTATTTACGGGATTGCTATGTTTCTTTATAACAAAATTTAAGGGGAAAAAACCTTTGGGAAGTCGTACGAGAAGTTGTGTTTTTATAATGTATTTCTTATTACAATATGAATTGGAGAAAACGAGGAGCAACATAAACAGTCAATTCAATTCATAGTGAAATGTCAGATTTTTAAGTACGGCGTCGGACAATTATAAAGGCATTTAAATTTTGAAACTTTCCTTTTGGTTTGCACAAATTTAGTTGAAAACACCTGTTTCACGGTTTTGTTTTGTACATGAGCTTTCTTTTTTTACCATGTTTTTAGAGCTGGCGAGATGTTTTTGTGACGTAGTGATGAGTAACTGTGAATAAAATAGTTATATTTCTGTTATGTTTCATGTATTTTACTGATCTAAAATGACATGTCTAAGAATAGCGTACTCGATCAAAAAGTAAATGTTATAAGGAATAAACATTTCTGAATATTTAAAAATTTAAATTCTGAATATTTTACAATCATTCACACACATAAAAAATAAAGATTATATATATATATATATATATATATATCCCTCTCTTATTAATTTTACATTTAGTGTTAAAATTCACAAGAATGAGTAGGTATTAAAATAAACTTTTCAGTTACTAAATACTGTTATAATATTTTTCCTCCGTATTTTTTTTGTCATAAGATACATTCATAATAAGATATTTAAATACGACAGATTTAAATACTGAAAAGTGATTTTCATCGAGTAAAGCGAAATGAGTGAGCGTGTGCTTACCTGAATTTTTATGAATACTGGATGATTTCACAGTAAAAATATTTAACTGTTTTTTTTAAATGATCTTGAAGTAAGCATTTCAGTAAGAAACGAAGCTTGAGGTATACAGTTTGAGGCATAAGTTTACAACCCCAAGACAAAATTCTTCCGCAATTACTGAGTCGGAAAAAAAATGCCGCGGTAAAACTGAAGTATATCAAATCAGCAAACATCGCTTTACAAGAAAAATAAAACAATGAATGGACAAAAGTAGCAAATATAAATGAAGAATAAATAAAATTAATAAACTTAATAACACTAATATTCGCGATTGTTGTGCGCAACTCTTCTTTCAAATACAAAATTGAATATTACACTGTTGAAAACACAGTTGAATAAGAGAAATGCCTCAATTAAAAACAAATCGAATCAAAGATTATTTATATCAAGGTTGATTCAAAGGAAACTTTCCGTAATATGCTGCATTTTTTCGTTTTATTAATGGATTTTCATGTTGCATTATCAGTTATATCTGTGAAGTTTTATTTTCAATTGCATGAATGATTTCATCAGCCATTAATTATTTATATCAGTTTTTAAGTTAAAAGAAAGATATAATACAAAATTCTCATAATAAAAAAGATTTAATTTAAAAGTGTTTTCTTTTTTATTGTGTAATTGAAAGAAAAAAAATGTCAAAAATTGTAACATGTTTTAGTGAACAAAGGGTTTGTGTGGATACTGTTTTAAAAGTACATATACTTTCAATAAGACACATGTTTTTACCCCCCCCCTTTTTTTTCAAAAACAAACTTAAAATAGACTAAAAAATAATTTCATGGCTTGAACTTACAAAGAAAAAATTAAAATTCATGACACAAATCCTTATCGGGTTTAAAAATGTTAATCCTTCCAAATTTATACACTGCAATTGGGTCACACCAACAAACACAGGAAGTGTTATCTATAGACCTAATAAAAATTGGAACGTAGGAATTAAAATAAAATATTTAATATTTATGCATTTCTTTCTAGTAAAAATAGTTAAAGAAATAAAAAAAAATAATATGAGAACATTTTTAGGAATGTATTTATGGTTACATGAACGAAATATGTTAAGGATAAATTTTGTAAAATAGTTTCTAATGAAATATCTACTGATTCACCTAATTGTTAACCCCACGCGGACTCGAGGCATTTGTACATTATAATCATCATATTGGAAATTACAATATAAAAGAAAATGGAAAAAGTGTCTTTCACCACTGAAAGGTTCCAGGGGCTGCAAATCAAAATTTCAAAATAATATCAAATTATAAGAGTTGTGTTTAAATGGAGGTTCATAAAAAGTTTGGAAGTACAGAAATATAAAAAGCAAATGGAAGCACAAAAACCTAAAAATTAATTTTGTTTCTAATAATTTTCCTTAATTCCATAAATTAATTACCAAAATCAATTTTTAGTATAACTGTAATTTTTCTAAGCTGTATAATTCAAACATGCATGCACTTTCTGAGGATTATTAGTAAGAGGCAACAGTTCCGACTAAAGAATTTTTAAAAAGTTTAAACAGTCAAAATATTTTCAAAATAAGAAATATTTCAAGGAAATAGAAATAAAATATGTTAGAGACTGATTGAAACTGGATAGAAAAAATAATGGAAAAAATGCTAAACTAGCAGCATATGTAATTGAAATATTAAAAGCTCATTTTCAATAAAAGTAATGAATTTACAAAATCAATGTCGGAGGTGTTAAAAACACAAGACATTATCCTAAAATTTTATTCTTTTCAATGTAAATAACTTTTTCGTTATTGTATTTTATAAAGTTCATTTAAAGATATGTTTATAAAAATGTTTCAAGATGTACTTTTGAACAATACATATACATTTAACACTACATCATTTAAAATGGAATGTTATAATTCTACAATTTTTACATTTAAAAAAATCGAAAACTAATGAATGAAAACCACATTTAAAAATAATCTTAAGACTCTAATTCATTTTTTATCAAAAATTAATTTTAAAAAAGGGCGAAACAGATCCAGAATATTTGAAGAAATTTAATTTATCATCATTTGTACAAAATCAAGAGTAAGTTAAATTTTATTAATGGCAAAGTTTGATTACTTTCTCGTATTTAACTTTTATTTTCTGCTTGTGCCAGATGTAACGACTATTTCGTTGTCGGAGAATTATTGTTTTCTTCATTAACTGATGGAAAATATTAAATAAATTTTTGCCTGACTTATGGAATAAGATATATACCTTCTTAAACACACAAGGCTTGAGAAAAACCCAAAATTCTTGTTTACTGTATTTTCAAATACCACTCGCAGTAGAGATAAATTTTCTTATCTTATTTGCTTATGATACGAACATTCTTGATATATTGTATTATATTGTAGCAAAAAACATCGTGTTTGAACAACAATAATTAATATTTAAACGGAAAAATTAAATTTATAATAAAAAAGTACTACCGTAATAAAAAAATACTAAAAGTTTTTTCCGCATTTCATCTATTTAAAAAGTAATTTGCTGTTATTAAGTTATTAATTTCCTTCAATAAATAATTTACAAATGATATGACAAAGTAACGTGAGAAAATCACAAAATATTTTTAATTACAATATTCCTATGCACAAATCTAGCATTGTATATTTTGTTAAGAGAGATCAATGATTTTTTCAAAAAATTAAATAGAAATTAAGAAGAAAAATTTAAGGTATCCGACTGGTTGCGACAACTTTTTTTTTAAAAAAAAGGAGATATGGGGATTTTTTTTGTTATTTTTAGATTTGTTTAGTGCATTTTAAGAAAAGTGTGCTAAAATTAAGAAGAGAAAAAGAAATTATTATTACTAAAATGGGAAAAAATAGGTAAAAATTGACAAAAAATAGCATAAACGCTGCCCATTCTGCACCAAAGGTTAATGAACAAATTTTCAATCTCTAATGCGTTGCTATATTATTCAATTTTGAAATGACCTTCAGGATAAGAGATATTTTCTTTTTTACAAAAACTAGAGCACTTTATCTCGGTTACTATATGAAAATGCTTAAAAAGACAGTGATTATATTGACATAAGGGACTGTAAATTTTGTAATAAAACAGTGATTGATAAAACTGAAGGTTAAAACAATTCTACTATTATAAAGAACTTACAGAAAAAATTTCAGCTAATTATGTTCAAAACTTTTTTAGCAATTGCTGGCCCCGTGAGCCTTTAAAAAAACACACACATTTCGAGTAAAACGCGTTTTAAAGTATGACATATCTTGCTTAAAGTAATGGCATCTTCTTTTACTAAAACACTTGTAGTTTTTGTTCTAGTAAGCGGAAAATGATAAACTTGGTCTTTTTTTTTATAAAGCTAATAAGATGGCCCTTAAAATAAAATCGTAAAAAAAATTTGTCAATTTTTGGCAAAATTCACAGTTTTAGGGTAGTCGGATACCTTAAGAGGATCACTTCATACAGCATTTCATAATTTTTTCTCGTTAGGGTTCAACTCAAAAAAATATATAGCTTCAGTCCCGGTTTTCTGTTCAGTTTCGAATGAATACTTGTATTTTATGTTTATTCTTGTTTATATACTAAACATTCAATTCTAAAAATACAATAAGCAAAAAATGTAATTTTATCAAATTTAGAAGATTACAAGTAGTTTCATGCGAAACTGAAACAGAAAAGTATTAGTGAATATCAAAACAGAAAATCGAGAAGAGCAAGGCACATGTAACGATGATAACAATATGGTTGACGTTGAATTAGAAAATATTGATAAGCTGGTTACATAACAAAGTGACTGTAAATATATTGAAACGAAATAAACCGATATTTTTTTTCGGTTCAGTTCCGATTCGAAGCCCTGGTTAAAACTGATAAGTTAAGTAACATTTTTAGAAAATTGACAAGTTGTACAGTCGCCAGTTTTTTATGTGCCTTTATAGCAATACTATTAATTTAAAGAAGCAGTTTTAAAAATTTTGAGCTGTTTTTTTTAAAAAAAAATTCACATGAGAAGTAACACGGTAGCAGTTTCCAAACAATGAAAATTGATGTACATTTTTAACCGTAACATTTCTTTGATTAATTATTTTGGCAAAATATTTTTACTTGCAAAGTTTAAAAGTTATAAGATAAGTAGAAACTATTGCAATTTAAAATTAACACTTCCACCTTTAAGTAAAGCATGTCGGTACCGTAGTTTGGATTGTGCTAAAATACTTCGAACATATTCAGAGTAAAATTTAATTTGTATTAGAAGATTAGGGGGAATTATATAGTTTATTTTCCGATAAAAATTGAAAATAAATTTCTTTCTTTATTTTCGTGAAGTGGCCTTATTAAATGATACATATTTTTGTTTTATTTAATTATTTTCACATAGAGTTGTATTTCTCTCACGAACAAAAATATCTTTTCTTTAAAATTGCAATAAAATTTAAAAAATTCGATGATATCTTTTATTAATTTTAACGTGCAATATGCCTTTAGCATTCAATTTAAACTATTTCAAGATATGATTTTAAAACATTTAGTTAGAAAAGTGTTTTTTTCTCCAAATTTTCACATTATTTATCCCTTTAATAAATCTACTGTTAATTAAAAGATAATTTATCACCGCATAGGAAATACATTGATGTAATGCTCATTACAAACTCGACATATCGTACAATGCCAGCTTACATTTCGATAATTGCAAAAATTTAAACTTTTGTTAATCTGCAGGTATCAAATGAAACACATTTGGAGAAAACAGGGTACATTTAGTGTTTAAAATATTTACTTAGACGTATAAGAAAATACTGACAAAGATAAAATTTTGCAAAAGACAGTAAGAAAAACAGACCGATAAAGAAATCTTGCTAAATTTTCAGAATATCCGGAAGTCGTGTGTGCACAAATAAAAATTTCTCAATTTCGCGCGCGCGCGTCAACATTTGATAAATTATCTCCATTTTATCAGGTATTTTGCTTTGGGATACTTTTTCCTTATCGTGTCTTAGAGGTCTATAACATTAAATATGTATAAATGATCTTTTTCATCCTCTATATTACCTTTTCAAGTATATTATATTTTCCAAATGAAAGTACTTTTCTTATGTATCTCGGATTTTTTCATTCTCGTCAGAAGTAATTTTATTAAAATGCAAAAGTCTGCAATATGTCAATGAAACTCTTTGCAAAATTGTATACACACATTCTAAAAGTTCTTTTTTTAATATTTACCTAAAAGGCGAGCAAGAGAAAAGTAAGATAAAATAACACAAAGTTGTACTCCAACGACGCCCCTTCCGTATTTTTAGAAAGCAACAAATGATATGAATGATTGAATCCAACCCCACCCAAGGCATCTCCTTTAAGATAATCATAAGAAATTCCATTATGGATATCAGAGCCTATCATGGTAATGGAAATGCCGACACGTCTTGCCCTGTCGCAACACAGATAAAGCAAAGTAAGGAGGCGTTTGTTTTTCTAACGAATAATAGGACTCTTTTGCAGTATTTGTTCCTTTTTTGCTGATGAATATGTTTCACTTATAATAAGAGAACTTTTAACGACGTAATCGCGTTCTGCTAAATGTGTTACAAATGAAATTATTTTAGAAAACAGGCTTAATCACAAATCCAATTAAATTGGAGAAAATGGCTTAACAACTACGAGTACTTATTATTACTGTACAAAATTTACTTGCAACTATTGTGAGTGTGTGTTTACTAACGTCGCACTATAAAGCATGTGTCAATGGACCTTGTAATATTAAGACCTGGTCAAGTGAACTACACCTGAGCTGGCACCCCCTCTCCAAATATCTACACCACGCCAACGGGAGGACATTTGATCCACGACAAATTGAACAGTTATCAGCCCCTCTACATGGCGGGTCTTCAGTCACACGTTGTGACGGCGGAAGCCAAGTGGTCAAGTTATCGGATCATGGCTAGCGTGTCATGAGTTCGAGCCCAGTACCACTGAAGACCCGCCGTGTAGGGGAGCGATGCATGTTAAATCTGTAGAGAGCTCAAACGTCCTCCCCTTGGTGTGGTGTGGTAGTGAGGAGAGAGGGGTGCCGGCTCAGGTGTCGTCCGCGTCACTTGACCATGGTTCAAAATTACGCGGTCCGTCATCAAAAACCCTAGCCGTTAATATTCACTCACTCACTCAGTGTTTCGTTTATCCTCACAATTAAATTATGCACATACTACAGAATATTTCTGTCATATGTTTTATCTTGTTTATTTCAGAAAAAAAGGTGCTTTTTTTGTTTTGCATCTAAAGACGAGAGATATTAACTGAATAAAATAAACAAAAACTTATAACCCAAATCTACTTAACAATAACATCGAGGAGGTTAATGCTCTTACAGAAACTTCGGAATCTCTTTGCTTTTCCGCCGAAACCGTATCGAGGCTGGAAAGACGGTTTACGGGCCCAGGGGGAGATAACTATTTCAACAAAAGTAAATGAATAAGAGAGATTTTGGCGACCTATAAATGTCACCAAATTTGGAGGCAAAAATAGACGCTTCTGGAAAAATTCAGAAAAGTTTAGGAAGAATATTTCTGGGAAAGTTCTAGACCAGCCTAAATAAGGGCAGGGCGACACGGAGAGGCATCAGCAGTCACACAGAGCTTAAGAGTGAACTGTGCGTTTTCATTGACCTAATGCGATATAGTAAATGTGCAGATTTTTATTTCTGTGTAAACTTTGAAACCGCGCCATTATGCATTTCCCGTTAATTATTGAGGAATTTTCGTGTTTTAAATGATCTATGTTAATTAAATTTGCTGTAACAAGTAATATAAATTTTTTTTAAAGTTAATTCCTTCTTAGATCAACAACAACAAATTTATTTTAGTTACTTTTTATTAAATAGTTACAATTAATATAAATAAGTATATACATATGACAGAATCACAACATTAAGTGGCAATTAATTTTTATTAGTTATCATTAAAGTATCGTATTGTCATCCAGAACAATCGAGTATCTACAATTTCAGTTCAACTGAATGCTTTGAAACGAGAGAAAAAATAATCTTTTAAAGAATTTTGACCCAAGTCGTTAAAAATGAAGCCAACGTAGCTGCATCTGTAATTCTTTAAATAATTAATTTCAGTTAATTAATTTTAATTAATTGTGATTAAATTATCGTATTATTACACAAAACAATAGTGTATAGAAAATTTCAGCTCAAATAAGCGCTTTACAATGTGAGAAAAAAAACCTTTTCAAGTTTTGACACGCCAAAATGGTCGCTGAGTCGCCCAAAATGATGCGAACGAGGCTTTATTTGTAATTCTTTGAATAACTAGTTTTAATCAATTAATTTTTATAAATTATAATTAAATTACTGCATTGTCATCCAAAATAATCGTGTATATAACATTTCAGCTTAATCGAGTGCTTTAAAATATATTTTATTAACGATTTAAAATTTGAACAAGATAAATATATATATATAAATATAGAGAGAGTGTGAACTAATATTAGGAATTGAATAAAAAGTTTTAAATAAAGCTGAGAAAGAAATTCTCTCATCTCTGATTTAGATTATGTTGAAGTAGTTCATGAAATCTCTATCAGTTCGTCATTTTAAATAAAGTTGGTCCGTTAGGTAACTTAAGCCATTTCGAAGAGTAGGTATATAATAAAATGCTTAGATTATTTTTTACACAGTAAAACTTGAAAAGCAAAACAATTTAAATATATCATATTTTATTAGCAATTATATTAAAATCATTTCCTAAAGTCAAATGATTTCATATATAAAAGATACTTATTGCAACTCATTTTTCGCCATATTATAAAATTATGTCGAGAGTATATTTGGACATTGTGTTTACCAATTCTCTATTAAAATTTGTTCATGCTGAAAAAGAGTTAATAAATTTATTGGTGTCAAGTAAAATAAGTAAATTCACGCACTATTCTATTACTTTATTTATTAACTAGGGAGACCAAGCACCCTTAGCAAAGATTTTAAAGCTTTTCAGCTGATTTCCCGCGTAGACCATAACCTCACCATGCCGTATAGAATTTTAGTAAACTGCGAAAGAGCTACTTAAACATACGAACACATCAAAATGAAGCTTATATACACTCATAGATATACTCGTGCACCCACATATGAGAAATCAAGCGTAATACACATTTTATAAAACTTTAAAAAGAAAGATAAGTGTATTTATAACACGAAATAGCGTACAGAGATTCTAAATTCAATATGTAACAAGGTCATCCGGAACGAAGACGCTGACAAGGAAAAAAGAACAAGCGTTCCCAAAATTAATGAATTTCGTGTGATTGACCAGAAATTTGATAAGCTATTTTACTGCAAGAATTATTGAATTATTTATAGTTTCTTAAAACCAAAGTCTTTTGCAGAAGCTATAGGTTCAACCAAACGATAATCTTCTGTAAATGTACAGTGAAAAAAGTTGCAACAGCATCTCCAATGAAATCACAGGGATAAATAAGATTGGAGCTCAGTTTGAATTTATGTAAGTATGAGATAAATGGGCCATGATAAGCTAAAAAGTGTGAAACGAAAAACATGGATTAGTAAGTAGCATGAAGTCCAAAAACCGGTATTAGAGGTAGACCAGTAATTCTTCCAATAATCTTGAGAAGATTTTCTTTTAAGTTGTGATTTACATAGAAGCGAAGGGGTATGAGAACTTTCATCTCCCGTCCATAAAATGTTTCCAACATAGCAATCAAAGACGTCGTTACTTAAATCATTACCAAGTCTTTGATGCAGCATAAATTTAAAAAAATCACAATATAGAGATAAACTAGTTATCCTGAATTTACTTAGATTCATTAGAAATACTTGAAAAGTAAAGAATAAAAGATAAGACCATCGAAATAAATATGGATTTTCATATTATGCACTGCGCACCATACGAAGAAATCGATGGCAGATATATTTACCATGAAGACGGTACCAAAACATTCAAACTCGAAA
Organism: Trichonephila clavata; assembly: GCA_019973975.1. Taxonomy (NCBI): domain Eukaryota; kingdom Metazoa; phylum Arthropoda; class Arachnida; order Araneae; family Nephilidae; genus Trichonephila; species Trichonephila clavata. The sequence continues at coordinate 40,902 of BMAO01028104.1, forward strand.
ATAAAAGTTTTATTCAGAGTTCCCTGAACAAAAATACAGTTTCAAAAAAAATTACTTAAAAAATTTCATCAAGTGAAATAATATAAAAGGAAGTAAAAATATTTTTGAATCAATTATTCAGTAAATATCAGGAAAAAGTATAAAAATTTAGGCTTCATTGTACCTGATTTCGCAGAAATTACCAGAAAAAAAAAGAGTTTAACGATTTACTACTAAAAATCCTGAATCGGTTCCCAAAAAAGGATCTAATGAAATGACCCTCTCTTTGGAAATGGGTGTCTCAAAGATCTGTTTACCCTCCTGGCGTTCTCCCAAGAGGGTTTTCGGCTGCTGTCGCCTTAACATGCTTGTTCGATAGGGTTGTAGTCTGACTTTACATTTCGACTTGCATTCTATCATTTTTGCCTTTCGAATAGACATCAAATAAAGATGATTTAATATTATATTTTACCAAGTGATACATTTGACATACTACAACACAAAAGGAAAATATATATCCGAAGAAGAATGCCTTTTTTCATATTCAATATCGATTATATTTGTGGTCAATCTGGATGTCTTGACAAAGAATTATTCTTAATGTACTATATCCTCTGACAAATTCTAAACATTCTAGAAATTATTTCCAGTATTACAAAACAAGTTTCTCGATTTGTGACGGATCTATACGCGACCTCCTACTAATCCTCATAGGTATTCTTTGGGGCTAGCAAAATTCACCAATCTTCTAAGAAGAAACGTGATATGCAAATTAAGTTTATTAAACATAGTTCTAGTTCGCGAATTAAAGAGTTAGTGAGTTAGAAGTGAAGTGAATAGATAACAGAAAGTTATAAGGTTAAAAGTTTAGTTGACTAAAGATGACAAGAAAGATACAAGGTGAAGATTACCATAAGAAGTAAGAAAAGCCTTGCTAAATAGTCAGGAAGTGTAAAAGATAGATAAAATTGATTAGAAGACTGCCTACAGTTCAGGTGCTATCACCTTCATATTACATTGATATTTAAAGTATTTAAGTGGTTAAGTGGACAATAGTAACAGATTGACCGAGTAAAGTAACATTAAGGTAGGACTATTATTAGAAAGGTTCATTTAATGCATTCTCCCCAAACGCGACTTTCGTCCCCTTCCTCTGTTGCTTGATTGGAGCATCCTAATTATTATGTTACGTTGAATTGTGCTTGAGTCGATTTAAGTGCTAAATAAAAGAATTGGAAATTATCATGTCGAATAATCTTTCACTTCCTTCCACACCTTTAGCTGGGTGACAGGGTAGACGGGAAGTAGGTTTATTACAGATTTTCTTAGAATTCTGTACTCATATTTCCTGCAACTGGCATCTTGAGAAAAATCGAACGAAACAAAGCAAAAGTGCAGAGTTTACTTGAAGTATTAAGTTGCTATATTTAGACAGTTTAATTGATGTAGCCCCCTTCCTATTTTGAAATCTCAGAGTCCGCAAAATTATTTTAACCGTCTAAGATGAAGGCGAACACTTTTTGGCACAAAAATTTTAACTCGTCGTACAGAAAATGATACGTTTCTTTTAAATTTTATGGTATATAAAATGCTGCTTCAATTTTCAGAAATGAATTTTCTTATCATATCTTCTTACAGTCACTAACCGGCGGGCTAGCTAATGTAAAGCACAAACCGTCTTCTCCATGCTACTAGACAGACCTTGGCTAAGTAGGCCAGACCCAATCCTTCTAATTCTCTTCCGCCATGCCTCCTCTGCACCAATCCTAACGATCCCCTTCAAGATGTTTTAAAAAGAAGATTACCATACTAACGAAGCGGACTGAATCAACTCCCTAATGAGGACTATAGAAGTGGATTTTTCTTTTGTTATAGGGGTGACCCAGAACACGTGGATTTATCCGGCATGCGCATCGGATGCGGAGTGAGAAGATGCTTACCGATCGATTCCGGAGGATGCAGAGGGTTGACCTTTGACATTCTGTTTAAGGGATCTGGCGGGATGCCCACGCGGTCGTTTTGGGGGGAAGCAGTGTCTTTCCCGGTCTCCCGTCAGCTGTGCTGCTATTTCTGGAAACTCTCGCTCTCTCGGGAAAATGTCAAGATCCATCTATCCGGTTGTTTCCGGACTGAAGGAGGGTGTGCAGGGGCATTATAATGTGGTTTTGTGTGGTGTTTTAATAAGCCTGCTGCAGTATAGAGTGGTTTGAGTGGGGATGTCTGCATAGCTTGAAGGACGCGTGGGGGAACATAAGCTTTGCAGCTCTGGACAAGTGGATTTAGTTTGTGAAGGTTCTAGTGGTTTAGCTGGTGCTAGAATGACACGAGTTATTAGGTTAATTTTTAAAGCAATGCGGAGAAAAGGTAAAATAAAAATTAAAAAATAAAATGTAATGACTTTAAAAAAATATATATATATTGAAAAAAGTTAGCAAGAGTTATATAATTATTTTTTATAAGCTACGCATTTAAAAGAGCATTGTCTAATAGAATGCTTTTGTAAATAATATTAGAAGCAAATAGAATATTTTTATTAAATTTCATACGGACGGTGAAAAAATATTATTTTCAACTATTAATGAAGTATAGTGCACAACTAAAGATATTTTAAAAAAACGTAAACAATTTATTTTTAGAGAAATTATTAGTAGTAAAGTGAATATCTATCAACATAGAATACGACTTAAGCATTAACAACATAAATTTCGTAAATTTTGAACTTTTTTACAAAGTACATGGAATTTTCATTGAATAAAATAAAAAAGTATTGCAACTCCTTTGCAAAACAATCTACAAATTTCACGTTTATTTAGTATAAGTAAAATGGGTAAAAAGAAAAACATGTTCACATTAAAATTAATGTTACAGAAATTAAAAAGGGACGACAAAAATTTTAATTTAGAGGAAAGCTATATTCAAAATATAATGGGATATTCAGTAGGGAAAAAAAATTGAAAAATTTTAAGCAAGTTTAAAAGAAGATCAGATGCAAGAGAATGTATGGAAACATCTAAAATAATCTGTTTTCAAAAAGTGGCTTAATTGCTTACATCATGCACCATTAATAACGAACAACACAATAATTATAATCGTGGTAATTTAATAATTCATGTTTTTGGTTGCGTTTTTAATAATTGTTCAAAATGAAATTAATTTCATATAAATAACAAAATATAGGCATCTCATACGGAGAGCAGATACTCTTTGTCCATTACAGTTTTAAAAACTCTTGTAAATTGGAAATTTGTACAATATGGCATCACTTTAAATAAAGGTTAAACAAAACCTGTTGATCAAAATACATTTGAAGATTTCCAAATAAAATATGGACACGAGGGCTTTTGGCGACGGACCTCGTAATTTTGAACCATGGTCAAGTGACGAGGACGACACCTGAGCTGGCACCCCTCTCCTAACTATCACACCACACCAACGGGAGGACGTTTGAGCTTTCGACAAACGTGCATCTCTCCCCTACACGGCGGGTCTTCAGTGGTACTGGGCTCGAACTCATGACACGCCAGCCATGGTCCGATACCTCGACCACTTGGCTACCACGGCCACAATATTATTCCCTAACATATTCTCCTAAAAACTTGAAATTTCGAACAATACTGCAACTGGCTGAGTTATTACATTTAAGAACAATGTACAGAAAATTTAGTGGGAAATTTTATCAATCAAGCAATCAAATCTTTCCATTTTGCTATCAGTTTACTTGTTTTAATAGTAGAATGTGAACAAGAAGGCTTGGGCCTGGTTGAAAGGAAACTGAAACTTCCTCATACTTAGTAAAAAATGCATAAATGTAAATATTTTTTATGTGTGCTTGATAGAAAGGTCAATATAATATTAACATAAAAGTGAAAAATGAGTTTTAATATTTTGATCCATTTTGCTTTGTTCAATGTTTTTTTTGGTCTTATACTGTTTTTCCCCTTATTATGCTCCTGTTGTGGCCCGCGTGAGATACTTTATCATTTGTATGTGGTCCTGCAATAGGAAAGGTTGAATGAGTACCCCTGCATTAACTGATCAAGACTGGTGAAGGCCAAAAAAAGGGTTTACTTTTAAAAATGAATTTTTACTTGTACTATCCAATTTTTAAAATTAGAGAAGTTCAAGTAATAATTATCTGAAAGGCAACTATTACTTGAACTTTAAATATAAGTTTTTATTAATAATAATAATAATAGGTCATTTAAAAACATCTTTTCACTAGCAAAGTCAGATATTCGTCTGTCTAGAACTTCACATATTGTTTCAAACCTCTTTGGGAAACTCAGTCAGCAAAAGGACACACGTGAATTGGCTTTTACAATACCTTTTTCATTTGCTCCCTCTAAACTGAAATTTTTGGAATGGATTTTATTTTGGGTGATATTATACTTTTTTTTCTTTAACTTTTGTTTTCAATCACCAGTGTTCAAATTTTTACTGCTGTGTATAATTAGAGCACACCATAAAGTATTGATTAGTGATAAATGATAAAAATATTTGGTGTCACACCGAGGAAAAAGTAACAAAACAAAATGTAAAAACTTTACACCCTTAAGCTCCTCACTATTTCTATTTTTGAATCGTTGATTTTTGTTATCTAGACAATTATTGAATCTGCTTCTTATATGCACTCATTCGCTATAAGAGGTTGACAATAGAAACTGCATTTCCATAATAAGCAAAACTAACGTCTCTTCAAATCTGCTTTTAAATAATGAAAATCAATTGAAGAGTCGCATTCACACGGTTGTCCGACAAAGGCTTAGAAACGGCGTCTAGCTGAACTGTTTATTGATATTAAAGAACGTCTAATGATAACTGTCCATACAGAAATAAGTGGAGTACGAGTTCTCAATAGCTTGTTTTAATACACTTCTCACTATAGAATAAAAGAATACAATATATATATAGCTGCTGTACGGGGAAGGTGGATCCATAAAGTATACTTAATCCTAATTCGCTGGCTCTAATTCAGCAACAGCGTTAGAAATTATGCCTCCATTTTAGTCCATTGACTCTTTTGGTTTCTTCCATTTTAAAGTTCTAACTCTGTTTCCAGCTATACATACGGTTATTTAAATCTTACAATATACATTTCACCATATTTTTTATAGTTATATGTCTTTAAATCTGGTTTTTATCTTCTGACTTTGTTAGTTGATAGTTTAGTCTTGTTATTTTTCAATTTATTGTACTATATATATATATATAATGTTTAAATAATAATGAAGACAGCGAATATATTTTAGGTACATTAACTTCAAACTTCCACACTAATTACGTGATTAGAATATAAAAATGTAAGTGTTATTTTTGTGATTAAGAAAATTCAACCTAATTTAAAGTGTAATTGTCCTCATTGTTCAATACAATGCCGCCCCACATAGTATGGTGGTTATGACACTAGGCTTGTAATCGAGTGGGCTCGGGTTTGAACCCGAATAAGGCATGGATGTATCTTCGAGAAAAAATGTCAGACTTACGCCTGAAGTGGATTCCCGTCTTGAATGGAAAGCAGCGCACCCTTTCTGTTCTATGCTGGGATCATCGCTTGTAATAAAAGTCTATATTTTTCTGTGTTTGTATTGTATGTTTCTGTGTTCTTCTATCATTCCTATGTATCCCAGAAGGAAACACACGATAACAACAATACAATGTCTTTCTGAGAAGACAGTATGTGCCAAACAGTTATTTCTTTAACGGTTGTTATATATACAGTTTTAATAAACTCTCTCTCTCTCCACTTGTGACAGACTGAAATAGCTTGAATGTTAAAGATAAAAATCACTGAGAATTTGAAAACTTAAAAAGACTGATACGACAGCATTACAAACAATGTTGGCTGAAGACGGTTTTTAAATTTACGAAATTCACATAAAAGGTTGATATAACCAATTTTAAGGCTAACCAAACTTTCCAGTATTCTGTTTATAATACCGAGAGAAATCCCATGAAAAATAACGAATTTAGAAGCACTAAATTTATGATAAGTAATTTAGTTTGGCATTTTAAAATTTATTTTAATATATGTTTTAGATTCTGTGTTTCCTGTTAAACTTATTATCAAATGCAAATCGGAAAAAATGTAAGTTTAATTTTATTGAAAAAAATATTTCAATTTAAATGAATTTAGCTTTTGATTTGCGACGCATAAATATTTTTTTAAAAATGATGCCGAATTGAAATTTACGTACATTTTCCCTTTTTTAATTTTTTTTTGGTATAAAACTCTGAATATCATTAACCCATTCGAAATATTCAAGGAAAAGTATTGGGTTACAACATTTATTTTTAACTTTTTTAACATTTGTTAGAAATAAAGAAAAATATCAAAGATATTTTGCTATTTTTAGAGGATACATAAAATTTTTCATCTCGGTTTCAGGGGGCACAAATAGCAATGAAAATCTTCATGGATATATATAAGCCGACTAAAAATAGCTTTATTATTCTCAAAATACACATATTTCCGAATTAATAATTCTCCACTTCGACAGTAAAGCATAAGAATTTTTTTCCTTAGTTCGTGAACCCATTTCCCCCCAAATAAAATAACTAAAAATACTTGAATTTCCCTCCCAATGGGTGGATTACGGGGAAAAATACGAAGAGCAATAACGTCAAGGGAAATACCATAATGTTCATGATACACGAGATATTTTTAGCTACCGAATTATATTTAGCTCCAGGATCATGATTGCTTTAGCTGCTGAAGCGGAAAGGGAAATTACATTGATGATGAATCGTCATCATGTGATGCATTTCTGTTTTCATGAGTCACTGATTCAGGTTGCATCAACAGCAAGTCGATAAAACAAAACACGAGGCAAACAATTTATTAACCATCGCCAATAATCGAATGACACGTCATCTCTCAAAATGTTTTTTTGTCCAGTCGTTCGACCTTTCAGAATATCTGTTTCGACACGAGATTTGAAATTAGACTTTCACGATATTGAGAGAAAAAAAATTGGGGGCAAAGTTTGGACTTGATGTTAACGTGAAAACTTATTTCAAACTCTAAAAATTGTGATAAATATTAAGAAAAAATTTTAGCAATAAAATAAAATTTTCAGCTCAGCAACTACTTCTAAGGCTTTTAAACTGCTTAGAAGAAAAATCTCAAATCTATATTTTTGCTATATTAGATATCAATATTGTAATAAATATAAAACTGTATAAAATCTATTATATTGTATTAAACGTCGAAAGTAAAACAGTCATTCTTTCATTTGGCGTTTAAATGTAATATAATTATTTTAATTTATTAATTCAAAACATCGGTGACGTCATAAGACTTCTTGAGGCACTGGGCTCCTATGTAAGAGAAGGCTCTCTACCCTTTAAGTAAGGTGTCAATCCTTATTTTATAGATTCTGTCCTTCCTCGAAAAAGTGTCCTCGTACTTGTCCTTCTTTTCAATATTTTAAAACTAATCAGTTAATCTCCGTATCCAGAGATTCCAGGCCAAAGTGTTATGCGTCATGTGCAGGTACAGTATGAATTATCAGAGATATTGATGTATTTTGTATTTAATTAGGTATCTATTTCCACAAAACGATTCAAAAGATTGATGGTGAACATATTTCAGGTACAAAAGTTAGTCTTATTTTGAACGATTTTATTCAATAAAAATGCTGATTTGAAGAAAAATTTATTCCTTTAATAATAAAAATAATATTGTCAAGCTTAGAAGGATCAAATCCAGGCATAATCTAAAAGTTTTCCATTGAAGTGTAGAATTTTTACTAAACATGTTTCCAATATGTTGAAGAATGATCTGAAACAAATATCACAGAAAATAGCAGTTTTCAATGGTGTTTTTTGACTTCATCGCAAGTAAATTGGGCATATATAGAAAATTGCATTGAATTTTTATCGAAAGAAACGCCTGATAGTAAAATCAATGACAATTATTTGAAAAAATTAGAAGATTAATGCATATATTTAAATTCTGATAAGTTAGAACAATGGGAAAATCAGCATGTTGAAATTAATAAAAAATGGGTAGAAGTATTTATTTATTTTAAAAATGAACACATTCCATAGGAAAATTTAGTTATTCTTGTTAAATTTACGCTATGCTGCCCTGGAACTAATGCAGCAGTTAAAAGAGTTTTTTCAATTGGTAATGGTTTTTGGATAAGTTACAAATCGAGATTGAATGTTGACACTTTAGCAGCAGTACTTAACGTAAAGTTCAATATGAAGGATATTTCTTGCTCCGAAATTTCTGATGCGTTAGAAAATGATATATTGAAAAAAAATTCATTCAGTGTGGAAAAATACTCATTTAAGTAAATAATTAAAAGAGATGTAAGTGTTCTTGTATAGCGTATTTGTGTTTCAATTAATAAAATGTTTCTTATAACTACGTTATTTTTTCTTAAATTTTTCGTCCTTTTCATTGTAAAAAAATTGGCCACCTTAATTTAAGTAAGCAGTATATAGCATATTATAATATATCTATTGTATTACTTTTTCCACTACTTCCACAACACGTCGAAAGGACAGAATTCTATCTTTCTAAATACAGCAAAACAAAAACAAAACAAAAGAAAAACAAGTACTATCCACCACGCCAAACACAAAACCCAAGGAACTCTCTCTTCTTGGTATGGCAAATCACACCCTGTGAGTATGGCTAAAACCAAAGGAACTCGCTTTCCTTAACACCAAATTCAGTCCAGCGCTTCGATCTTCTAAAACAAGGGACTCTCCTGACCCTTCACCGTCTTGTTCGAAGGTCAACTACCTTCTCTCTAAAAACAGTAACCCACCCCCGAAGAAGAGGAGAATTAAGGCAATCATTCCATAATTTACCGCCAACAGTAACCAAACACTGCACATATGTTATCAAATACTCGTACAAAAGGTAAACCGCAACAAATCAATGTGTGTAACTGACAATTCCATAAATCTAGACTCGAACCGACTGCCGCCTTTTGAGTAAGGAATAATGATGGTAATGGTGGTAGGCCTAGACCTAGACACGGACATAATCCAGTCTTGTCACTGCTGTAAGTTAGCAAATAGTTCGAAATTCCCAGCTGTTCGGAGAATAGTCCAGGAATAATATTTGGCGATTAAAATTATTCGCATCGTGATTTTTTTAAGGCCAAGTCGAGAACGAAACGAGGCTTTTCCGAGGCTGAGGCCCTAGGCCCAGATGACCCATGCGTGTCTTAAAATGTCTCTTAATAATATATATATCTTTAGAACAGTATGAAATTGCATTCGTTTAAATTGAAATGCTAAAAGTATATGTACAAGGGTTGTAAAGATGCTTAGAAAATATTAATTGCAAACTAAATCTTTCATATAAAGTTTGATTTAATAAATTATATCTTTAAATTTATCGTTTATGAGAAATTTCTTCCACACGGTGTGATGAAGGTAATTGTATTTATTCTTCAGGAAATGTATGATATTTCTTCTATTACTTTAAGTAATCACTAGCAATATCGTATACATTTTTAACATTTTCATTGTGGGAAAACTTTTCACACAGGCGACATTTATTTAAAAAATATCTATTATTTTCTAATTATTCTTATTATTTTTTTCATTTTAGGAGATAATTCTAGATTGCTTTTCGGAAATTTACTTTTAAATTTTAAAATCACGATCTAATCATACTCGAAAGATCTCTAAATGCAAATCATTTGTATATAGTTAGTAAGAATCTAAACACGTGCAATATAAAATAATGAAAAAATTACTTTAAATATTTTTGCCAGCTCAAAATGAAATTGATGAAATCAATTGTATAACAACTAATTATTCATTCCATCGATTAGAAAACTTCAAAAAATTTGTAGTTGAATGGTTATTTAAAGAATCAATGTTTATACTTATTATAAAGATTACCGACGTCGTATAGAAATTGTTTACAAAATAATAAGACTAAACGTGTCGGTCGAAAACTGGCAACATCGCAGCCACACCTCCAACACTGACTGAATTACTTTTATTTCATATTCAGAGCAGGTGTTAATTTAGTGGCGGTGGCACTGGGACTTGACAGTTAGCTTTGAAGGTGTGCGTTGAAAGAAAGGCGCATTATGAAAATGGGAAAGAAAATCTTCTGAAAACTAACACATGAATTATACAAATGTATGTTTCAATCCGAGACCGAACAAAACTGGTTTAGAACACATCATCTATCGAGAATAAACTTTTAAATGCGTCTCAAAATAGCTACATTCCGAAAAATATTTTTGCTAAAAGCTGGTGCGTGTGTGTGTGAAAGAAAATCAATGAAATTTAATGCACTTTCAATAATTTGAATGTCAATATAACCAATAAAGAGTGAGATTTGAATAATATTCATTAGAGTCAGAGAAATATTACAGCATTGTGATACGAAATATACATATAACCCTTCTTTTTTCCCTTTTTCCTCAGCGAAAACTTTTAATTATAAGCACTGTTTTCACCTTTTATTCATACATTCGAGTAGATCTGTACTTCTAATCTATTTTGTTCCGCTAATTTTTTTTAAAATTATTAATCACACTCCAGAGAAAAAAAAATAAAATCCAGAACCGAATCATTCAGCCATTTTATAGAAATAAACTAAGGGTATTTTTGGTACATTTTTAACTTATCCTTTCATGGATAGATGGATATAAAAAAATTGACTGGGTTCGTAATTCATTTGTGTACGGATACATCTGTTTATGAGTTAAGTTTGAATGAAGAGGAAAAAATAAATTTTATTTGTAATAACTGAGATGAAATTCAAAACATTCGGAAGAGTCGGCCACACGAAATTCATTGCAGTAAAGGGCTAGGTGCACACTTGTCACTAGCCGTAGCTTTGAGCAGCATACAGGTGACAGGTTAGCTCGGTTCCTCCTCAATTTTGAAGGAGAACACCTTGGAGGAGGTCAGGGGCTTCCCAACTCTCTTCCCCTTTTACCAACCTCACGAGAGGACTTGCGGCTGGAAGGCCTATTTAAATTACCCCAAAGCCACGAAAGCATGCACATTTACATACATTCTCCGGGATTTGAACCCGGGCCCTATGGCATAGTAGTGCAATTAATTCTTAAATAAAGTGAAAATTTCTAACGTTTTTTTCTCATTAAATTAGTAAAATTGCTTAAATTACTATTTAAATTAGTTTTAATAAAATTAGCTCAGTACTAAATATGTTATTGTTCAATGAATTTATTTATTCATTAATGTCGCATTCAGTTATTGGGCCGTTGGCAAAAATGACAAGGACAATTTCTAAGCTGGCATCTCATTCTCGAAATACTATAATATAACATGGATTTTTAACTTTATTATCCCTTTTGTATGAAAATTAGAGCTGATCATCTCTTAATAGTCAAAAAAGCTTTAAAAATATTGTTACAATTTTCTACATCTTATTTGCTTATTTTTGGATTTTCAGCAAACAAATGTAAAAACGAGGGGAAAAAATATTAAGAATTTTAAATGAAAAGATGACTAAATGAGAGTAGCATTATCATTTTTACGACCAAATATAAATGAAATTAACAGAATCATCAAGCTCATACTTCGCATTAAAAATGTATTCTTATAATTAATTCGTAATTAATTACTCATTAAACATTTTGTTGTCTTTGTCATACATATCATTTTATTTATATCATTGAAAATTATTATCATAAACAAAGATAAATAAAATTCTTTTCAACTTATTTTATTGTTAGTGTACCACCAAATTTTGAAATGGTTTTTTTAAAAGTGTACTGCAACAAGAAGAAAAAAGGTTGAGAATCACTGCAGTAGAGATACTCATTTAAATGTCTTTAAAAAGGTTCATTCTGGACAAAAGGACAGAATAAAATTTTTTTATAGGTAACCTGATTATAAGCATAAAACTGATATTTGGAAAGGGATTAATATTGAGTTGCGTAATAGGAAGCATTATTAAAAGAAAAAAATTACCCCCGTTTTTAAGTATAAGAAAATTATAATTTCATTCATTCTGTGAAACTCAGTTTAAATTTCTATAAAGTATTATAAAAATCCTTTATGTCTTTCTCATATAAATTGTTTATTTGCTACTGAAATTCAAATTCGAGCTTGTACAAAAGCGTCTTCATTTCTCAGTTCAACAATAGAGTAGGACATGCTCCCCCCCCCCCCCCCAAACTTTGATAATCTTAAAGGAATAAATTTTACAGGATTTCTTAGACAATATAAAAAAATCATATTTTCAGCTTTTAAAAAACTGTTATATGAATATCGTTTAAATAATGCTTAATGTAACAGTTACTAAATTCGATTGCTCATCATCAACTAACTTTTAATTTTTAATAATCTAAAAAAAGTGCTATTTGAAATCCCCTGTGTTACGGACAAATACTTAAAATTTTTTTTAAAATTACAATGTTTATATATTTTCTTAAAGAGGAATTTTACAATATTAAATGGAATTTTTGGATTTTTTTTCTTATTTACATTGAAAGGGTACACCAAAGATACACCAAAAGTTATTAAATCTAGCTACAATTTTCGCCACTCAATTGAATAACTGAAACACGAAAAAATTTAAAACACACAAAACAATATTTTTATAGCTGAACACAATCTTTGCATTTAAATTTAAAATTTTGAATATAACATTAGAAAGTTTAAGTGATTTTTCTTGAAAGAGAGACAATCTCTTGAAAGAGAGAAAGTGAAGATTTGTACTAATCAAGTGACGACAGACCCTGTGACTTTGAACCTTGGTCAAATGAAAAGGACGACATCTGAACTGGAGCCAAACTCTCCAAATTTCCACACCAAGCCAGTGAGAGAACTTGGAGCCCCGTCAGACTTAACGCACATCAACCCGTCTTCTTTAAAAATCTTCAGCCTATGACTCGACTCATGACTCCATAACGCGGCCATGACCACACGTGACTATGACTACCGTACCCACGAGAGAGAGAGATAATACAAATAATTTTCTGTGAAGCGATAAATAATAAAATTTATTTTCAACACATAGGTAAGTGACTGCTCCACTGAATAAACTGTAGTCTATTAAAAGAAATTAAATTTAGAAAAAAGATACGATATTAGAAAATTTTAAACTTAATTGGGAGAAATTTAATTTTAACTTTTGTCGAATAGGAGAGTTTGACTTTTATAGGTAATCGTAAATCAGAGATTTATTAATGAAAGAATTTTTCAAGCAGTAGCATGTAAGGAGAAAGAAAACTTTCTTATTTTAAAAATTAAAAGAATTGTGTACGTAAAAGTATATATTTTTTTCATATTAACAATAAACAGGGTAGCCATTTAGAAAGGCTTATATTTATTCAATATTCCATTTAATTTACATATACATGTAACATAAAGCACACACCAAAGTTTTTTTTAAAAAAAACAGAATATATTTACGACAGAAAAACTTCCCTTTCAATAGAATAAATTTTATATATACATATAAGAACGAATTTCAAATGGAACGCGAGAGAGAAGTTTCGCCATAAAACCAAGAAAAAGAAAAAATCACGATATACTTTCGACGGGAAAAAGAAATCTTTCCATATAACCATTGAAACTGGTCTTATCGGTGGCGAATAGAAAAACTCTACTTCCAAACTCTAGAAAGAACTTCTTTCTAAAGAACATCTTCCAACTAGGTTTCTGAGCACTTAGGAGATAGTTTTTAAAGTTCACGTACCTTCGAAGCGAATGCATGGAAGCATTTGATATTTTCGATAAGAACTTATTAGTATTCGCACCTTAGATATTTGGGAATAGTTAGCCAACAACATTTATAGATACATTTCTTAACAGTTATTTTTATTGGGATAAAACAGCGGTTTTTAAACTACGGTCCGTGGACCCGTGATGACTTTCCAGGGGGTCCACGAAGGTTTCTTTGATGTTAAGATTTCTTTCTTTTACAGACTCTGAAAAAGACACAGGGAAAAATTTAAAGATGTGCCATCTAGACTAGATCGCTGAATTTCCCCAATGGAAAAAAATACTAGAACATGTATTTCAGTCAAGAATATTAATTAATTTTTTTATTATTCAAGAATATTAATTCAGTTAAAGAGGAGAAAAGAATTGTTAAAAAGTCTGAATAAGTATTATATGCAGGTTTAAGATTATTGTGAGAGACATTTAAATTACTCAATCATGTGTTGGGAGTCAAGGGGGAATGTTCAAGATTTTGGAGAGCCACGATGCCAAGCTGTTGCAAAAAGGAGGCCCACGGCGATCGAAAATTTAGGAATCACTGGGATAAAACATATGAAATAAAATATACATTTTCCCGAATGTTGCATTTTATTTAATATATTTTATTTCGATTTTGGCAACAGTCTGTTGAAAGGTTTTAAAAATGTTTAATGGATTCATGTATTCATAACTCGCGTACGAGTTAAATATATATTTAATGCATCATGCTCTTTGAATTTCGTTTTTCAGGCCTTGCAGAGAGGATGATGTTAGTTCTCAACGACTTCGCGTTGGCGTGGTGTTGAAGTTTGGAAAGTGGGGTGCCAACTCAGGTATCCTTCTCATCACTTGACTGAGGTTTAAAATTATGAGGTCCGTCACCCATACTTCTCATGTTGCTTTAGAGTGAGTGAATATTAACGTCGCACTGTTCAGCTACACGAGGGCATTTTGGAAACCGACCTCGTAATTTTGAACCATGGCCAAGTAACGAGGACGACACCTGAGCTGTCCCCCCTCCTAACTACCACACCACACCAATGGGAGGACGTTTTAACCCTCCACAGATTTAACGTGCATCGCTCCCCTACACGTTGGGTCTTTAATGGTACTGGGCTCGAACTCATGACACACCAGCCACGAGTCCGTTACCATGGTCACTAGGTTACCGCAGCCATGTGGCTTTAGAGGGTAACATTAATGAAAAATCACATCGAATTGAAATTCGTTTTAAAACATCTTTACTGAACAAACACAATAGAGATAGAATTTTGAGAAAAAACACAGAAAATAAGTAATTGAAACTCATTAAAATGAATCAGACAAGGGGAGATATTTCTAAAATATTTGTAAAGTGTATTGTCGTTTTCATTTTATAGAACTGAATCTTTCCGTTATTTTACAAACAGTTTAGTTATTATTTTTCAACTCCCTTTTCAAATCAAGAACTTAAAAAAAATCACTTAACTTAACAACAGATTATACATCAATAGCAGAAATGAAGTTAAACCTGTGAAATATTTCTGCCACACAAAAATATCCAACACGTTTTTCTTACAAAAGTAATATCAAAATATGTCTATGGTAAATTAATGTAAAGAAAGATTTGGTATTTTAAAAAATGCTTCACATAAAATACGTATTATAAAAACGACGATTTCTGCATGCTTTCTTAAAGAAAGTACAATTTTATTTACATAAACAAAGCTTGAAAAAATTCTTTCCAAGTGGTGAAACATAATTTTTGAATCAAAGTTATATATTATTTGCCTAAAATTTGGTTATAAATATTCTTTAATCCTTCATCACACAGTACAGAATTAAAACATCTCTCACTCACATTTGCTTGAAAAATACACACATGAAGTTATTTTGGCACTTTGAATAAAATATCAATATTGTTATTTAATTTTCCTTCCGTTTAGACTAAATTTTAAAATATCTAATGGTATTCTTAAATTATATCTGAAAGTTAAACGATTCTGCTATAAAAAAAAACCACAATTCGAATAATTTTCTACTTCTTCCACAGAGATAATTTTAAATTAATAGATGTCAATGCTGAAAATTAAACCAAATTTCTAAAAACAATACATGAATCCATAACGTTTGTATTTAACATTTTTCCTTAAAATATATGCGAATTTTTGAAAATTGTAGTTAAAATATCAGTTACTTATTCACTTTTTTTATTAAGGGAAATATATTCATTTTGGAATACCTTACTAATGAAATCCTTGCATGAAAATCCGAGAAATATCCTGAATTTTTGAAAATGCACATTTATTTGATAAAAGTATGCATATGCAATGCATTTTCATCTTTGTAACAAGTAATCGTGACAAAAGAAAGAGTAGCAAACAAAAGGTTTTATTTATGTAATTTAAACACAGGAGTGTGTCCATTTATCTGGCCTTTCGCTGCAAGTTCATTTATCAAGCAAAAGAAATTTTGCATCCTCTCCGCTAGAATGCCAGGCAAGCAAGATCAAGATTTATCCCTTTTCTATATATAAAGAGGGGAAATATACTGCGAAAAACATAATCACATGTTAAAGTGAAGGAAAATATTGGTTATTTTTAGAAATTACATTAGTGTTTTAGGAAAAGGTTTCAACCGGTTAGTATGGCACATGTAAGCTATTAAGATATTCTTTTACTATGACTCTCGAATAAAACTGTCAAAAACTCAAGTTCTAATCCTTTTAACTAGGAATCACGAATAAATTTATCAAAATATAGGTTATAAGTCTTTAATTCAGTGGTTCTTAAACTTTCGATCACCACGGCCTTCCTTTATATATCAGCCTGGCAATGTGGACCCCCAAGATTTTGGCTCCCAACACAGGCTGAGTGACTTAAAAGTTCCTCAACAATCCTGAGACTGCCTCCTGATACTTATACATACTTCTTGACACTCCCTTTTTCCTTTAAGAAAGCAGTAAACATCTAATCAAATATTACACAGTACTAATTTCAAATAATCAATGTACTTAACTTTTCTAATAAGTTTTTAATGAGAAGGATGGTATTTGGTGTAATAATTGAAATCTGCAGTTCTCAATCTTTGCACGTGTTTCTACTATAAAATACATTTTGAAAATATTACTTTGTAGTAATGACTATGTAATTGCGAACAGTAAGGAACTGAATAAACATTCTTGATCGAAATATATGTTATAGTATAGTTTTTTCATTGGGTGTAATTTAGTGGTGTCTAGGATGGCACATCTTTCAATTTTTCCACGAGGACTTCCAGAGTCTGTAAAAGGTGGAAATCTTAACATAGGAAGAGAGACCTTCGCGGACCTCTTAGAAAGGCGCATTGGACCCCAGGGGTTCACAGACCCCAGTTTAAAAACCTCAGCTTTAATTTATAATTTTTTTTCTAAACCATAAATCCGAATCTTTTCTAAGATTAGAATTTTAAGTGAATATTAAGGTTAAGCTAATATATATATACAGTCGACTCTCGATAATTCAAAGTTGGAGGGGCCAATGAAGAACTTCGAATTATCAAGAGGGGAGAGAAACTCCCAAAATACTCGAAGAGAATTTTTTTCTAACATATTTAAATTTGTGAAACTATGTAATAAAACAAAAACTGTACATATGTATAAAATTATTTTAAGTAATTTTTAAAAAAGTACACACATATTATACAACATAAATATTATACAGAAGATAAAAGTCCTGTAGAAAAGAATATATTCAAAACATTCATACACAATCCTACGCATATCTTCTTCACAATAGTGTGGCATTCTTTCTGAACGCATGTGTAGCAAGGCCACGTTTTACACGAAAGATATGGATGGCTAACAACAGGTGAGGTTGGTCTATTGTGCACTTGAAGAAAACAAAGTGTATTTTCGCCTGGTCAACCGGAAAACACTAAGAAGGGGTAGCAGACAGATGGTCATTAAAGAGGCTACGTTATAGCTAATACATATATACAATACAACACAAAAGTTGAAAGCTCCAACCTGTTTGCTACAGGACTGTACATGATAGTGAGTGTTCGAATTTTCGAAAGTTTTATAAGATAACTTCGAATTATCACGAGTTGTAGTCTGGCCACCCACAGATTTTACTTCGAATTATTAAGTGTAAAAACGTATTGTTTTAGTTCGAAATATCAAGAGTTTTTCTAGGAACTGAGCATATACTTCGAATTATCGAAGGTTTGAATTATCGAGAGTCGTCTGTATATCTAATCTGTTTCCTAGAAGTGAGCTATTTTATAAATTTACAAGAAGGCTTGGTATTTAAGTAAAAGGCAGATTTATCAGTATAAATTCTGAGAAAAAACGCTATCCTAAAAAAGAATATAAGAATTGTTTAAGCATAAGAAATGGCGAATAAAATATCGAATCTTACTCCAGAACGAATATGTAAAAATGGGAACATTTTTAGAAAAAGTGGAAAATTCAAATTCAGTTGAATGGAAGCAGGAAGCAAATTTTCGAAAAAGACCATATTGCAGAGATTTTACGGAATGTTGGCATGACGAATCTTTCTCGCCAGTCTCTTCCAAAACGACTTCGAAAGCCCCTCGGCAAACATTTGCGAGAAAATCGGCTTCCAGAAAGAGCGAAATCCTATTGAAGCGGGGATTTCAGGGAATAGGGATCCACGATATCGGTTCTACCTTAAGAGGTTCATCACATTCGTGCAGCAAACTATCAGCGTTCCAAACTCTCAAGGAAAATCGAGGGGTGGGGGAGGCAGAAGGGGCCATAAAATGAGAAAATGAGCAGTCTTGAACTTTACGAGCTGGAACAAGAAAAAGAGAGAGAGAGATCAACCTCGGAAAGAAAAAAACGTTTACTCGAGTTTTACATTCGTTCCTAATAGACATTCAGGAAGAGCTACTAAGAGTAAAAAAATATGTGTATGTTCAGGGTTTCTTTTATAAAAAGAGCATTTTTTTTTGTCTCTTTCTTTTTTTCCTTTTAAGTAGTTGGAGTAATTGATCTAACCTTCGTCGTTAAATAACGTTTGAAAAAAATCGAAGGTCTTGTTAATGGAAATGCGACTAAAAGTGTGGTTTGGTTTTTTCCCAATGGATCTCCGAGATCGAGAACCTTTTCAATTTTGGAAGATCCACTCACAGAGTTATTTGTTACCTAAAAAGGCACAGTAACTTTAAAATTTTTTTAAATAAAGTTTTGTAAGTTAAATACATTTTAAAAATCAAAAGCAAGTTCACTTTAAAATGTGCATTTTTTCAATATCTTACTATTTTAAATTAAAAAAATCTAAAGTTTTTTTTTTCGTATTTTAAAATTTTAAAGGTCTTGTGCACTTTTTTCGTATTACCGTCGAGTTAAAACAATGCAGAGAATATTGGCGACAAGTCTTGTCGTCAATAACGTGTAGCAGTCAAATGACGAGAACGACATTTGAGCTGAAATCGCAATTTTCTAATTTTCACATCACCCTTGAGAGGCCCAGTGTGACATACATATATAACTATCAGAAACAAGCATTACCCCTTCCAATGGCCGTTAGTGGAATCAGGATTCCAACTCATGACTCGACTCAACTATTGGGCAACCATGGAATCACCAAGCACAAAAGCACTCAGAAAGCGGAATAGTTTATATCTGCCAACGTTAAGATAAAATCTGGATTCATTGTTTGTTTATTAACATCATATTTCAAAGATACACAAATGGCCACTGTAGCCTAGAGGTCAATGCATTGGATCGTGGCTGGTGTGTCATGCATTTGAGCCCAGTACCACTGAAGACCCACCGAATAGGGGAGCGATGCACGTTAAATCTGTCGAGGGTTAAAACGTCACCCCGTTGGTGTGGTAGTTAGAAGAGGGTGGTGCCAGCTCAGGTATCGTCCACGTCACTTGACCATGGTTCAAAATGACGAGGTCCTTCGCCAAAAGCCCAAATGTAGCTGAACAGTGCGACACTAAAATTCACTCACTCACTCAAAGATACACGAGGGTTATTCACGACAATTTTTGGTAGTTTGAACAACAGTCTCATCTTAGACACCCCATTCTTTAAACTTCTACACCATGCGAACGTGAGAACTTTCGAGCCTCAATAGATTTAAAGTGTAGTAAACCCTCTACATAGCGTTTTTTTTAATGGTATCTGGGTTTGAACCCACAACTACGCAAAAAACAGCGCCAGCCACTCGGTAACTACGGCCACAACAGCATACGGAGCATAGAAATTACTGAAGTAGATTTTAATTGTTGGCAACATCAAAATAGATCTATGCTTTCGTCTTTTTCTGTAACTAGAAATTATGAAATATTTTGTAAGAAAAATTGTTAAAAAATTGGATGAGATATAGAGTAAAATACTCATAACGTGAAAACGCTTCAGATGAAATATCGGTTAACACGAAATTTTTCAGCAGTCCCGACAAACTACTATGTATTTTCCGGCATTTTTTTCTCAAAACACGAAACTAAGATCACTTAACACGAAAAGATCCCCTTCTGAGAAAGAACAAAATACGGAAAGCACCAGCCGTGCAGGCGCGATTTAAGAGGGGTGTGAAATGAAAGAGAAGGTGGCTTCACTTGTTTCGTAGAAAAGAGGTTAACATGCTTTGAAATACCCTCAGAATAGCCTGTGACACGAGCAAATTTTGTATTTATCTACTTTCATCCTCCATCCCTACAAAGGCCACACAGAGCCATCTAATCTCTCATCAGTTGGCTTTGGAATTTGGTACATCGCAGTGTGAGTAAAAACTAGTTAGTTTAGTTTGTATTATTTTTTTCTACTTTAGAAGATTTTTTTTCCCTGCGAGCACCACGTCAAAGAGCGCAGGGGGAAAGCAAACTACTATTTGACTTAAAATAAAAATGGAGTTTCTTAAGGCTTTTGATCAAATAAGGAAGACAAAATGAATATCTGTAAAGATTTTGGTATTTCTAACTACATCACCAATAATACTAAATAAATTAGCTAAAAAAATACAACTAAAAATACTTTTTTATAGTTAATTGAGCTAAGTTGTAACTTGATCTATTAGCCACCAAATCTGGAAATGGGATCTGCAATTAGTCGCCAAATGCGGGAGGGGATCTGAAACTGAGAAATCGTTAATCCTGATGATCCTAATCAGGACAATGGAACAAAATTATTAAATTATTGTATTGTCACAGGTCCTGGACAAGTGTGCAAAATTTCGAATTAATCTTTGAACTCTATTTTTACCCACTTTAAAAGTGGGTAAAAATAGAGTTCAAAGATTCCGTTACATACAAGTGAAACTTATAAAAGGGTGTTTAAACTAGAACACATTACGTAAATGTTTGAACAGTTTTCATTAAATACATACAAATACGTAAGTAAAATGTACTCTAATAAACCTATTTTTTTTAAATATGTTTTTTTTAATATCCTTTAACATGAAATTCTTCCAGCGCGAAAAAATATTTCAATCCCCTCAGTTTCGTGTTAAACGATTTTCACTGTACTAATAAAAATTAGAGTATCTTTTTCTCACAAAATTTGAAATTATTTGGAAAGACCTGAGGTGTTGATAGCTCAGATATTCACACATCATTTCTAATCTGCTTGTTCCCCACCCTCATCAAAGCGACTCCTGACCTTAATGCTTAATGGACTCGTTTGATCCTGCTCTTAATTTTAATATAACTGTTTTGATTGTTACTCATAATATATGACACTTTAAAATGAGATGTTTTTAAACGATTTTTGTCATTTTTTTCATGTATATAAATAAACTCAATATGCATTTAGGGTCTCAAAATGTTTTTAAATGTAAACTCTTTTGGAGTTTTTTAAACTGAAAGTGATTTAAATTGAATCCTACTATTGGTTTTAACAAATATTTCTCATTTTTTTTCCTAATTTTCTTCACCATTATTCGATTAACACAAAAGCAGCTGTTTTCTCATTGTAAAAAAAAAAGTAAATATTTTTACTTTTTTTTGGAAATTAGGAAAAAACTGTGCATGACTACTAATGCAAATCATTAATTTTCTTCGCACCCCTACTTCCTTCAAAACAATTTTTACAACACCAACATTTGTAACGTGCACAAGATAAGTTCTTTTATGATTAAAAAGATTGAGTGGAGTGCTAATTCTCTCAATCTCTGTCTATTCCTGATGAAAAATGATTCATCAATTGTTCAGCTGTTGGAGACGGATTTCATAATTTTGAACCACAATCAACTGACGAGGACGATACTGGAAACTACACACATCGTACAATCTAAACTTACACACCACGCTGTGGCCGTGGTAACCTAGTGGTCAAGGTAATGGACTCGTGGCCGGCGTGTCACGAGTTCGAGCCAAGTACTGCTGAAGACCCCCGTGTAGGGGAGTGATGCAAATTGAATTCGTCGAGAGCTCAAACGTCCTCCCGTTGGTGTGGTGTAGTAGTTAGGAGAAGAGGGTGCCAGCTCAGATGTTGCACTCGTCACTTGACCATGGTTCAAAATTACGAGGTCCTTCGCCAAAAGACCTCGAGTAGCTGAACAGTGCGGCGTAAATATTCAGTCACTCCACACCACGCCAATCAAAGGACTTAAAGCTTCCCCAGATTTAATGTGCATCAACTCTTCCCCACAGGTCTTCAGTGAATCTAGGATCGAAACCCAAGGCTCTATAGCAGTGATTCTCAAACTTTTTTGTTGTTGTTGATGCGCTACACTTTTAACAATTTCAAAATTTGGCGGCACACTAACAATAAAATTAGTTTAAAAGAATTTTACTTATCTGTAATACACTATGTAAAATAGTTTATGTAATGATTTTCAATGTTAAATAAAATAAGTACGACAAAGACAACAAAACGATTATTGTGTACTTAATTACAACTTAATTATAAGAATATTTTAATGCGAAATTCAAGCTTGATAATTTTTGATCATTTCGTTTATATTGGGTTGTAAAAATGATAATGCCTAGGCCACTAGGTTACCGTGGCCAGACCAGAAATGTAAGTGCATTTCTCATTTATGTCTCCTATCATCAACACAATTAAATCTCCCCTGAATAAACATTTCCATCATTAAAGGTTTGTCCAAACTTTGTCTGTGATGTAATTGCATGTATATTTTGTTGAATAAAAAAAAAATGCTTTCCATACATGTTCTCCTACTTAAAGAGGCATTCCATGTCTTCACGCAACTTTACCTAAATGAGGTAATTCATTGATCGAACCTTCTTTTCGTTCGTGATGAACAGAGTTAATTAAGCTTGGATGTACTTTAACGAGTAACTGAAGAACATAGAATAAAGAGTGCAAAAATGAGGAGTGTGGTTTTACTAAGATATCGATTCTGCAGTTGTAATTTCCTGTCAGTGGAAGAAATTTTATTTTGCTCCAAAGTATACTAACACATGCATAAAAATATAGTTTTTTTTTATATACTAATAAAAAATTTAATTTTTTCTTGTCTGGAGTTGATTTCTTTTTCAAGATATTTTACCGTCAAAAATAAATTCAAAAGTATTTCCATAAGATCTGGAAAATCAAATTATAAGGATTTAATAAAGAAATTGGCAAATATAATTTTGATGATTTGTTTAGGTGTCATAAATTATAATGAAAATATTTCAAAACAATTCCCCAAATCAATTTATCAAGTAGAAATTTGATCCCCGAGAGAGTGCAAGCGCAACTTAAAAAGCACGTTTATTTATTGATAACATTGCAAATTAAAAGCTTAATTTTTGTTGTTGAGAATATTGAATTCTTAGTGGGAGTGAGCTGTATCGTCAGAAGAAAAATTATTGTGTATTTATTTTTCTTTTGCAGAATTATACCGTAGTTTATTTATTTATTATTAATATTACGACGGTTTTTTTAAATTTATTTTATACAGATATATCAGAAACAATTATTAAATTTCAGATCCATATTTAGTTTTTTTTATCCTTTGTATAATTAAGCTATACGTTTATCTTTTTTATAAATAAAGTACGGTAAGATACATTTAACGCGAAAACACCCAAGACGAAATATCGGAAATTATACGAAATAATACAAGGTTTCGAAAAACTACTATGCATTTCCATGCACTTTTTTCCTCTTTGCACAAAACGAGAATCGCTTAACACGAAAAGATTTTCCTTATGGGGTTGAAAAAAATACGGAAAACATCACCCGCGCAGGCGAGATTTAAGGGTGTGAAATGAAAGAGAAGTGGTTTTACATATTTCACAGAAAGGAAGCAAACTTGGCTTTGGAATACACGGGCCAATTTTGTTTATATGACCAAATTTCACCCTCCACCTTTACAAACTCCACACAAAAACATCTCATCTTTGATGAGATGGCTTTGGAATTCGGTAACGAGTGCATCGCAGTGTGTGTAAAAATCAGTGAGTTGGGTTCACATTATTTTTCCTATTTTAGAAGAATTTTTTTACGAGTAAATGGCAAAGAGCTCAGGGGGAAAGAAAACTGCTATTTCGCTTTTAAAATGAAGAGAGAACTTCTTAAGGCTGTTGATCAAAAGCAGAGGACGAAAACGGAAATCTGTACATATTTTGGTATTGATAACTCTACTTTATCAATTATAATTGTATTGAATTTCATTAAGTTCTTGTAAATGTTTTTGTCTCATTGATTTTTATTAAATATATGCACATATACATATCTATGTAAATAAAATATACTCTAATAAATTTAATTTTGTCAAATATATGTTGTTGTTTTTTTGCAATATCCTTTAACACGAAATTCTTTTAACACATAAAACTATTTGAGTCCCTTTTAGTTTTGTATTAAACGATTTTCATTGCATTATGATTTTCTTAACTGGATGTATTTTTGAATGTTACATAGGGGAATTTTGAATTCCTTTAATTCACTAATAATAGGTATTTTGATGAGAACAGAAGCCTTGGTAGTCGAGTGGTAATGGTCCCGAACTCGTGGCCAACGAGTTGTGAGTTTTCCTGGTGCCACTGAAGATCCGTCGTGTAGAGAAGCTGAAGCACGTTAAATCTTTTGTGACTCAAAGTACTCAAGGTAGCGGGATGTGGAAGTTTGGAAACTGGGATGCCAGCTCAGGTGTTGTCCTCGACACTTGACCGAAGTTCAAAATTACGAGGCCCATCGTCACTAGTCTTTGCATAGCTTTAGATTTTGAGCTTAAAAAATCAAATGAAGCATGATACCAATAAGGTCCATCAATGATTGAGAACTATCATAAATATGTGTTAATTATTTGAAACTCAATTAGGTAAACGGCAAGTAGTAGTTATAGAATTGTTTCTAAACGTGTTTCAGTCATCAAGGAGCTGCTGAAAAGCGTTGTTCCAAAAAAGAGATTAAAGAGTCAGGACATATAGATTATCCCTACCAAATGTACAAGAAATTGTACACACACAAGTCATACTCTTACGAACAAAGTCACGAGATTTTTCAATTCTGATTTTGAAATGGTATTCGTGCCAGTGGCGTAACGTACACCCCCACATCACGGGGAGCGGCAGAGTTCTTGGGGGCCCAAAGCCTATCTTATGTTATGGTTTTGCAATCCTTTCTGTGACCCGGCTTGGGGCCCCAAACCTAACTTTGCAGGGAAGGGGGCCCTATTATCCTCCGTTACGCCACTTATTCGTGCTAATAGTATGTGTTAAGTGCTAAATATAAATCGAACTGAAGCGATAACATGAAGAGCAAAAATGTTCGGATTTTAAGTAAAGTTTATAGCAAAATAGATGCTTATGATTTTTTAAAAAAAAAGTTGTTATTCTAGTTAAATTCAAAGATTTAAAGCGATTTAAAGTATAGTTAAGGAAGCGTAGGGATTATTTTTATCTTAAATTTTCGAATTCATTCAGAGAAGGATTCACGCTTGATAGCCAAGCAAGCGCTTTGAGTTCCCTCACCCAAACCCTTAACCTTTGATTGTTCACCCACTGATCATTTTTGCTATTGAATGAACAAATGACGTGTCCATCAGACGCAAAAAAAAAACCCACTCACAAACATCCTTTTTATTCACAGTAGAGAGTCACTCTTGAGTCAACAGTTCTGACATTCACGTTGGACAAAGACATAAATTTGTTCAGCAATCAGAATATCGTCCAACCCCTTCCCAAACAATAAAAGTCCGCTGTGTCTCCGACGACAATCGTGCGTGATCCGTTTCGTGTCCCCTCTACCCCTTCCATGAGTTCCACCGGAACAGAAACGGTAACCGTGTCCGAACTATGCCGTGCTCGTGACAAAAGCACGACCCCCTTGCCCCCCTCTCGAACGGATTACTCATCGTCATCGATGATTCGTTCATCATCTAAAGAAAAGTCATAGGATTTTTGGTGCCACGTGACTCTGAGGCGTACGTGCTCATATCGATCCAGAGAGAACTCCAGTGGATTCCTGAAGTGTGCTTCCCTCCCCTTTCGGAAAATCTTTGTGTGTTGTGTGTTCTACTTTTTTTTATTTCCCTCTTTTTTTTCCCTTTCAGGGTAAAATTTTCCTTGTGTGTGTTTGATTCGCTTTTTGTTGTGTGTGTCAGCTCCAGGGAAAAATAGAGATCTTCAAGAAATATGAGTGGGATAGATGTGTCTGGGGTGATTTATTCAAGTATTGGAGCTTTGGGCTGTTTTGGAGATAAGAGAAAAAAATTATGCATTGGATAGAGAGGAAATTTATTCATAATGGATAGTTGATAAGAAATAGAAAGCGGATCGGATGTAAGAAAAAAAAAGTACGTGATGTTCCTAGAATTACCGGAGATGTATATTCTTGATATACACATACATATGCTGGTTGATACTGAAGAACATGTATAAAGAAATTTCACGATCTGTTTTATTATTTATTATTTTTATATCTGTTTATATATTTATCTTTTTTTTATTTGTAATATAGTTTTAGAAGAAATATAGAATGACAAAAAGAAAGAAATGCACAAAACTACTTTTGTTATTTTCAGAGAAAAGAAATATTTATGACGCGCTGTAGTTTGTAAAAAGTTCAAATACGTGATCGGAGGTCTCCAAAGTGAGATATGCAGAGTGATATTTGAGGGTACGCCATAGTAGGCTCTTTATATATAATGGGTAATTCTGATAATTAGTTTCGTTTTAGGGATACAAAGTTCCCTAAAATAATTAGTTTCCAAATAATTAATTAGTAATAATTAGTTGATAATTAGTTTCCAAAAATATTTGGAGAGCCTTGATCTAGATAAAAGACTAATGGTTTTGCACAAAGTAATTTAGTCTTTCTTAAAAGTCCGTAATTTAAATATATATAAGTACGAAAATAATGAAATTTTACAACCTTTCAGGTGCATACAATGTAGCATTTGTGGAAATTTCATGAACTATTTTATCAATTCAATCAAATTACAAAATGAAAATTTTTTTTTCAAAATTACAGACTTGCTTTCTTTCCCATATTATTTTTACTTATAATCTAGAAAAAATAAAGGTTGTATTCGTCTATATACCCAACACGAAATATTTAGAGAAATTCTTAGATACACAAAAATAAAAAAGAAATCTAAAACTGTTATTTTCCTTCATCCCCCAATTACCTCCCTCTCTCTCTCGAAAAAGTACAAGTCAGTATTATCGAATGACAAGGATACTTATACTTTGGTACAGAATCGGTGCTCAAATCACAAAATTAAAAAAAAAAAGTTTTGAAAACAAGAGAAATAACTCCAATATATTTTTAATTACGCCCACACATTGCTCTTTCAAGCATACGGCGCCTAATGGTCCAATAAATAAAAGAAATTGCTCCAATAGTTGGGAGAGTAACGTCTACCAAAGCAGGGCAAGAAAGAAGACTCTCCCCAATCGTTGGAGCAGAAGTCCAATACACAGTCAGGGAAGTCAATAAGTCTAAATATAAATAGAGCCAGTAAATAATGATGTTCAGTCATAAATTTGAAACAAGTTACTCCAATAGTTCTCAGCAGAGAGACATTCATCTGTCTGTTTAATAGAGATGACCAATTTTTCCTAGTGTCACGGCTGCCTGACTTTAAGGCCGTGCTCTCTAATATTCCATAAAAATGTTTTTAAGAGAGCCTACTGGGTAGAGTAGTTGATTAGACGTTGGACTTGCACACCCAAGTTAGTGGGTTCGACTATTGTGCAAGACAGTGGATTTTCATAATGCAAAAAACAGACAGCGTCCCTGTTGTACGATTATGTGACATGTAAAAGATTACTAGAGTGACTATTTGGCTTGGGTATTGTCGACAAAATTAAATTCCTTGTACTATTTCGCATCGTCAGAGCTCAGGTGCCTCCCTCCAGAGAGGAAATTGGGCATCGAAATTACATTGGGGCAATTAGTATCCGCCTATATAGTGCCACACTAAAAAATAATACCAACTCTTGGGGAATGTACTAGGCCTGCAATGGTAATTACCAATCCGCAGCTCCATTTGAAAGGGGTGGGGTGGGGAAGGGGGATGTTTTTATGAGAAATATATATGTTGAGTTGTTCACAACCCTCTTCAGAGAGTGGATCTGCCAGCCCGTTTCCAGGAGCATCATAATGGGTGGGAATCTACTGCAAGACTATTTCCTTTTCCTGATTCAATAAGCGAATTGATCAATAGTTTGCACTCAGACTCAGTTGAGGCATTATATCCTATGGTTACATGAATGGCAGCTCTAGAATACACAAATAGAACAACTTTCTGACTAGTTATGTTTTAATTGGGGGCTCTGAGGGCCATCAAAATTAGATGCAACTCAGGGTCAAAATTGCCACAAAGATGCAAAACTGTCTCATTCAGCTGAATAATGTTTAAGAACACACCAGTACCTGCCCTGCCATCCATCCATCGCAGAGCCAACAATATCAATATTGGTCTAGTACCTAATAGGATAACGCTATAGTATTAAGTCTTACATGTAGGAACCCTAAAATAAGGACCTAAAATTACGTAGAAGGCCTTTCATAGAACATTCTCTCAAAATATAATCTCTTAAATTCTACATTTGCAATTGCATACAAATAAAATTTCATGGAAATTAGAAAGAATTTGCAATAATATCACATTCAAACCACAATAATATGAAGTAGAAAGAGATATATATTATACAATAATGTATATATCCTAGATCTGTTATAAATATTTATATATATAGAAAGAGAAGCCTAGTGGCTGAGTGATAGTGTCTCGCGCTTCCACGCCACGGGTCCGGAATTCAAATCCCGGTCTGAGCAAGGTCGACTCAGCCTTTCATCCCTTCAGTGGGTCAATAAATGGGTACCAAACTTGCTTGGGAACTGAACACTGGGGTTTCGCGTCAGAATGACCACTTGACCGAAACATCAGCACATGCTCCCCACGCCTTTTTGTCACATAAACTGAGATAGGTACAGTAGGCCTTGGCCATCATGGGCTGTTGCGTCATTGAGTTCAGTTCAGTATATATATAGAGCGAGAAAAAGCTTATTAACTTTCCAATTTCTTGAGATTTGAAAAGAATAACATAATATGGAGTATCTAGAAAGCAACGAACTACAAAACACAGAAGAATGACTTAAAAAGAAAATTTGAGTCTAACAAACTATCAGGTAGAGCTTTTAGGCATTATGCATTTTAGTAGAACATTTTTTCTTAAGAATAAAATTAATAAAAGATTAATGCTTTATTATGTTTAACGAAGTTTTCATTAAACTAACAACTTATATTCATCATGTCTGGCAAAGCATGAAAAATTCAAACTCAGGTCAATTCAAAGTATCCTTTGAAAAATCATTAAGCGATTCTGCAGTTGATCGCAGAGTTTGCTAAGTATGATGGATAGTTGTTTCTGAAAAGATGTCAGAGACATCCATATTTACACAGTTTAATCTCTTTCTTAAGGTGCTTTTCGCAAATGTGATGACCTTGTCTATGAGATTTAAACTCCCCTTTTTGGAAATCAAGTAAAAAAAAACTGAGAATGAACATATTGAAATCTTGGATTTTAGTAGTTTTGAAATGAGCATTCAAGTAAAATGTATCAGAAATGCTTTTTCCTAACATAAAAAATGCATCACGGTAATATGTCTACAGACTTTTATTATGTGATATAACCTCAAGGAAAACTCACTGCAAAAATTTATAATACAATGCATAAAAATTACTTATTAATATTTAAAGCTAAAAGTATCATTTGATATTGAACTAATTTTGTTTTCCGATAAAATTTTATAGACTCAATAGATTTCAGCTGCATTGCACAAAAATAAATTGCTATCAAGTTTGTTTTATTTTTTCTCTATTTTTTCATGTGAACGCGTATTTTAAAATTTATCTTTTTTTACCTCCTTATTATGAAAGTTTGTTAACCAACCTTATTGATTCCCTCTATTACTAAATGCTATTTAAAATTTTAAAATTTAGATATTGATTTGATAAGAGAATGTAATTTTACAATCAGTAACGTTTTTAAATCCTGGTTAACCAATCATTTCAAAAAATTAGCTTAAAATAAAAATAGAACGGAAAAATAAATAATTGCTCAAGGATTTTCACTTTCTAAACTTTCTTCCCACTAATGTCTATTCTTTTAATGAAATGTTCTATTAGAAATTTACACAAAATTTCACAAACGCAAATGAAACCTTTAGGATACACATGCATAGGTTGCATACTACGAAGAAACCGCATTAAAAGAACGTATTTACTGTGCGATACCTTTCACATTCCAACAAAAGGTCTAACTAACATGGATCTGGTTTGTAGGAGGCCCATTTTGAAATCCTGCACATTAATTTTGAAAATAAGGTTACGTTGTTGCTTATCCCCCTGATGTAGGAAGCTTACACCAAGTTAAAAAGATAAATAGTTCGAAATTCCTCCCCTGCTCAGCCATCAAACGCCTTCAGGAGACACCCAAACAAGCAGATGAGAAAAGCTTGCAGGAGGAACAAACGAGAAACTTTGTAGGTCTCAAATGTCCACTTCTAAATCTTACCACCAATTGAATAGCCCCAGGGTCACTGCGCGATAGAGATAGTCCTGGGTCAGTAGCGCACACAAAATTTTTTCAAGGGTCAGCCATGGTCCATTTTCCATCATCCATGGTCGAAAGTCCAACAACTCGTATCATACCTCAAGACAACACCAATTGATTCTTCTGATTTTGTTAACAAAAAACAGTAAAAATAAATAACTGAATTAATAATCAGCATTAATTAATAAAATAAATTGTTAATTACAAGTACTTAATTAAATTTTACGTTACATATATATATAGGATTATCATCAATCGAAAAAAACTTAAGGGCTTTGGGGGGCTCCGGAGCCCTAGGACACCCCCTTGTGTACGTCACAGTCCTGGGTAACTAGCAGCATACCAGTAACGATCTGGTGGGAGGCGCCATGTGGAGAGTAATTTAAAATAAGGTTATGACTTGACTTAATGGAGGACGGAGATCTCAAATGGACTCGCACCAGATCTTTTGTGACCGCAGGTGTAGTTTCTTTTCTCAGCCAAGATACCTAGACACCTATAGTTCAGTTCAGTTCAGTATAGTCACCTCAGTTACAATTGCAACCACAATCAGTCAACAAAGAATATTGTGTCGCGTGATTTTTCGAGAGAAGTGTGGCCCCATCCATTTCACAGTGAAACTTCAGAGAGATATATGAGAGGCCCTTGAGAACGACCACATTCAGATTATGAACATTTTTACAACTCTCATCGGGCATTTAATTATTGCGTAGGGCTAACATAGAAATACTTAATTTACATTCCGAATTGCAAGTGCAACAAGCACCGATACGTTTTTGTTAAACTTTTGTTTCGAATAATTAGGTTTTTAAATAATCCGATTTAAATAGCTCAAAATCCTTTCAATTGACACAACCTATCTAACCAGAGCAATTTCTATGAATTAAAAGTGTTATACATAACAAAAGTTTAAACTTTATCATACAAAAAAAAAATCTGTTACTTGATTTTTTTTACATGCATTTGAGTCAAATTAAGTTATTTAATTTTTTTTTTTTTGAAAAACAAATAACGATAAGAATTTTAAAAAAAAACATTGTATCGTAATATAAAGTAGATATGAAAATATAATTTTTCTTATTTGTGTGTGAAAACGAAGAAACTTAGAAACCCAATGCAGACTGGCCTATATTGTAATGTGGACTTAGTAAATTGCCGCTTTTAAGAATTTTAAGGAATGCTGAAAAAAACCCAGAAGAGAACAAGCTCTATTGAGATTTATAATATGTTAACCTTTTCCAATTTTGGGCAGTTTTGACAAAACTTGTAATAGTTAAAAATTCGCTCAAATATGTCACATTTTTTGTTTTATATCAATTACTGGTAATAAAATTGTTATGTATCTATATCTTATAGTTTTTCAGTTGCGAATAGTTGAAATGAGGATGAGAGGAAGCGTAAATAATATCTGCTCTTGGAAAGATGACAACTGGCGTTTTTATACAAATCAAGGTTGATGGAAACCTATTCATTTTATTCTTGGCACTATTCTTGACAGTTTACAGATTCATGTACATCTAATTTTTATTTCCTGTTTCATGTCTTAATTTTTCTACATTAATTATGTACCAAAGAAGCACACCAGATTAATGGTGAAAAAATTCAAATAATTTAGTACCTTAGTCAAATCGGAGGTATCAATAAACGGGTACTTCTCTGACATATTCGCCACATCACGTCATGTAAATTCTGTTTTAAAAGTACAGAATATTCCCTTATTCTGCAGATTTTTCTTTGAAGAAATCAGGATTCATAACCGTAATCGTATTTGTATATTGGTGGCCACGAACCTAAACACTAATTTGCCATAACTTTCTATAGTTTGATGTCAGAATACAGAAATGAAATTCGAACAATATAGAGTTATCGAATGACTCTGAGAAGAACAAAGAGACCATCTTGTTTCAAAAATCAGATTTCTTCCGAAAGGGAAAACTATAATTTCAGCCATATAATTCTAAAACTGCTTGTGATAGGAGATCCAAAGTTTTATCTGTGCAAACAACGGCTCATTCTAATTTTTATTGAAATTAGACGAATGGTATTGTTTCTAATCATAATATATACATCGAATATATTCAGTCTCCATACAACATTCAATTCATACATTTTAAATTTTTTAAAAAACAATTTAATAAAAAATACTAAACGACCCATGTTAAGATTTATAGTTTTTCAAAACTTTCAATTTTAACAATAAGGAAAATGCTGTAGCAGTTTAGAAAGAAACGTCTTTCCATACAGAAAATGTCTCCCCATGAGTATAAGTTCGTGTATGTTTACCATTATGATTGACTTAAAAATAAGCAATTTTTTCCACTACGACATGCTCTGTTAAAAACCAGTTTAATTTTGTCTCAGACAAAACATAAAATAGGTTTTAAAAATGAAAAAAAATTCAATGTAATGCATTCAAAAAGAAAGAGGTTGTACTTTAATATGAGATATTTTTTGTAAGTTTTTTTAATTATTGAGATAATTTTTGTAATGGATGAGAAAGTTCTCAACTTTGTCTATCTTAGTTTTAAGGCATATCTCTAACAAAAAGTATCAAATAGAAATACAGTGTTTTCTTATAAATGATAAAGTACAATAAAATGAACGCTTAAATATGACATTTTGAAAGAGATACCTAATCATGAATTTATATAGAATTTCAGCACATTGACATGCTCTTTTAAACTATTACTTCCGATTACTGGCTATTTTTCAAAACATATAATATCCTCAAAAGTTTTACGTGTGTCTCAAAACTTACTTATACATCAATATACTGATATTTTACATGGAAAGTATATTTACAAAATTTCAAAATTCTGTCGAGATAAGGAAAGAGAAAATACAAAGATATTATAAGTGTCACACTTATATAAAAAAGATTATTTATAAGGTCAGTTTGTCGAAATGATTGAAATAAAATAACTTTTCAATTGCATGACAAATATTACTTTTGAAATTAACTATGAGTCACATTAACTCTATTTGGGTTCTTTCATTAACTACAGAGTAGTTCTGATTTTTTTAAGACAAACTCGCACAAAATAAAGATTAAGAACTAAAGTAATTCTTTCTATTTTACTGTTTTTCATGGACTCTTATCTCGAGGTAACATACTTAAGATGAACGCATTAGCTCAATGATAAAATGATTGGAGGATTTTTTTCATTGAAAGGAGTGCAAATTTTCTGTAATATTTACTCTAAAAGAGTTTTAACAGTAAAAATGTGGAGATTCATTTCACTTACCACATTATACAAACAAAAAGTACCCTAGAAAAATAAAAGCTGGACTTCTATTTGGACATCACACTATATTTCAGGTCTATGTATGTTTGGTGGACACGCCATTAGTGCTCCAGGATGTCCGGAACATCCATTATGTCTTCTGTCAAGCTGCTCTGAGGCAGTCAGATAAGAATTACTTCCTAAAGAATGGATGGATATGAAATAGAAGATTATCTTTCGGATGAGATGGAATAGTATATTCAAACCGATTAGGCACAAGAAGACATTCAATTTTCTATTTCGCTCTCCATAAAACTGCTGTGTATGGACGAAAACTTTCTCTTCTTGATTGCTGTTCGACTAGTTGTTTGTGAATTTCATTTTTTATCGAATAATATACTCATTTGTATTTGTACTATATATTCCTTTGTATTTAATTGAATCTCTTAGCAATATTAATTTTCCCCGGATCAAGAAGAGTTTCATTGTATTGTATTCTTATATTAAATGAATTATTTAGAATATTTTATGAATATTACATTTTTTAAAATTTTCGCCCATTTTTCAGAGTAACAAATTTTTTAAAAAAATGTTCTATGCAATAAGTAGAAAGAATAGTTTTAGCCAATTATAAGAGGCGTTTAAAAATTATAAT
Organism: Trichonephila clavata; assembly: GCA_019973975.1. NCBI lineage: Eukaryota > Metazoa > Arthropoda > Arachnida > Araneae > Nephilidae > Trichonephila > Trichonephila clavata. The sequence continues at coordinate 75,378 of BMAO01028104.1, forward strand.
AAAATTCTTTTTCGATAAAAGTCGCAACTTCAATTTTATCTAACTCATCCTTTATTTTACAAACACTACTACAACAGGATGTAGATCAGAAATAACCATATATACAGATACAATCTCTAAAACAGAACTCGAAATGTGGAATTATTTTTTTAAATTCCATTTTTTTACAGATCAGTTACAGAAACAGTTACCAGTAAGACAAAAATAAACGATATTTATCTGTATTATATATATTACAAATATATATAATTATAATTACCAAAAAATTTATAGAAAATACATAATCATCCGCCAAAAAAGTTTTTTTAAACTCTAATTTCTTCTAAAAGTGATTCGATGATTAGCATAATATATAACCAAGTACAACAACAACTTTATAAGCTAATATGATTATTATACGCCTGGTTGGTAAAGTAGCAAAATGCTATTTTATTTAATTAAAAACTGTTACATGTGTATACCATGCATATTGTATTGTAATTTTGAAATGATTGCACAATACACACACACACGAATACAAGAGTGAATAGAAGTAAATATTTTGAGTTTACTGTATCCTTAAGCTCAATTTTTCCCTTAAGAATGAGCTCTCACCTCTCTCCCAATTTGTATATAAACATCCAAATGCTATTGAAGAAAATTAAATTTATAAAAGAGCATTAATTTATCCATGACATCTGGTACTGAGTAACTTAACTCAAGAAACTAGTCTACTTTTTGGCTACTACTATGCGTTCTTGTCAGATTTAATCATCTCTATACAAAGAGTTTCACTATATTTTATCACTTATTTGTTCATTTTATAAAACATAGCAAATTTCACTTAAGTTTCGTGAGTAATTTAAAAACATATTCATGTTTTCTATGCCATTCCTTAGAGTTTTGAAATCCTTGATATAAATTAGTTTTAAATCCAGTTATACATTAAATAAGAGAAGGGGGAAATGCTCTTCTATTCACATATCAAAAGAACATACTATTGACAGCGAAATGAAACGTATTTCAAATTAATTACGCAAGATTTATGTCCTTGCAATTTTGCCGACATGAAACGAAGGATGTCCATTCAAAGCATGGTAAATTCTGAATAATAAGAGTTATTTAAAAGGGGAGACGCAATATTTCATCACAAGCAGCAATTCCTTTGCAGTCCTCAGTTTTACTTTATTTGACCAAAGCGGTTTTTCTGGTCTTACGCGCCAGACCATGAATAAAATGCAGACTGAAAAAAGATGAACAGGGAAAATCTTTTTTTTTTGTCTCCTGCCATTTTTAAAATGTGCCGTGCAATTTTTTTTTTTTGTCTCGTGACTTGTGAAATGGAAATGCAGTCTTAGAAATGCATTGCGATTCTTTCAAATAAAAAAAAGAATACTTTTACTTATTTATTTCGATTTTTGAAGTTTCAAGCGCAAGGATTCTGAAATCATTCATTGACTCTTCATAATTAAAAATTCAAATCATTTGAATCGTGATATGATAAATTGAACAATGTCCGAGATACATTGCACGTTTAAATATTTTTTGGGAAGGGCTTTAATTTTCAATCTAAAATAATGAGTTTTGTAGAAGCTATTTATTTTGTGTTATTAAAAGGCAGCATTTGTGAAGATATGATATATGATACAATATATTTTGTTCAGTATTATAATGATACAACATATTTACGTATATTCAAAAAAGACAAACTATTTAAATGAACACCTTTTTAAAAGCTATTTTTTTATTTTATTTAAACTGTATGTAATATTTTGGCAAAGAATTAAATATTGAAAAAATTGATTTAGAAAGGAAGGATTGATATTGGATTCACAGGTTCACCTTTTGCTGAAGTTCCTTAAAGTTTAATAAGGAAATAATGTCAAAGGTTATAAAGATACTTATAAGCAACCTAAGGTCATAATCTATGCAAGAATCAACTTTAAAAAATATTTCATATCCCATTTTATATAAAGAAATGTATATTATTTTTCTATACCAAAATTTTATTTTTTCTTAAGATTAGCATCCTTTTTGTTTGTCAAAGCATAATCTAGTTTACATTCAGAGTTACAAATTTATGTTTAGATCATAAGTGAAGCAGAAAATTTGCAAATAAAAGTTCCATTTTGCTTAGAATATGAAATATATAGAAAATTCTAGAATCAATCAGGAAAGTAAAACTTAGCATACTTAAATTTTTTTTATTTATTATGATTCTGTTACTTCCTATATATCAGATTTAATCTACAATTTATTAAAATATACGCAATAACTTAAATAATTATAAGAATCAAACTATAATTAAAATAATCAGATGTTTTCGTTCTTTATGAATATCGTGGACTGTAGAGGCTTTACAAAATAATTATATAATGAAAAACCACTTCAGTCATTTGATAAATAACCAATAGGTTAAATGTGGTGCACTTTTTGCATAATTTACACACATTGAAGTAGATATGAATGTCAAAATAGGCAATCTTTTTCCTTGATGGCTTATGTTCCTTGCATAATAAGTATTTTGAATGTTTGAGATAAAAACAAATGCAAGGAAATTACGAAATAGGAAATCATTAAACGAATAATCACAGTGTTTACATGGCTAAAAAGTTATGTAATTCCATTCAATTGAAATTTCAAAATCATTCCTGACCTTTCCTCTAATCTACTTTGAGGCAAAGAGAAAGATTTTTTAAAAAAAGTAGGCAAAAAATCAACAAACAGTTTTATTCCACTTACTATCTTATGATGCAGATGGGCCAGTTCCCGTTCTGTCACTTTCCTCCTGCTCTGCTCCTGCTGTTGCTTCTTGAGTCCGGCGATCTTGTCCACCAGATACTTGCCAGGGAACACGAGAGCGTCCAGGCCCCTGCGAGGCATCTTTCCCGCTTCTGCTTGATGTCCTGAAAGAGAAAAACCCACCCAGGAGGAGGAGGGTTGCTGCGGTGGCCTTGGCGAGTTTTGGCGATCGCCCGAAGAGGTCGTTGATGAGGAAAGTCAAGAGCGGCCAAGGGGACGAAAAAGAAGTGAGATGGAACTTTTTAAACAATGGGGAAGAGGCTTTTCTGCAGTCTATTGACAGTAAATGGCAGCTGTGGGTAAAAAGAAAAAGATTTTGTATAAAGTGACTCATTTGTTTGCGGGAATAGAATTTTTTCGATGGATGGTTGTATGTATATTTAAACGGATGCGTGAAGCAATCTTTAAGAGCTTACGTCTTGTTTCTCAATAGTGGCTGGGGAAAAAATGAGATGTAGGAAAATATTGTAAAAGAAACTCGAATAATAAAGTTTTTCGAGTTAATTATCATTTCACTTTCTTAACTTCTTTCAATGTGACTCAATTCTTTTGTTGAAAGATGTATAGAATATTTGAATCGATTATTGGAAACATCCCCTCAAATTTAGTGAATCAATGTTTTCAGGAATAAAAATAAAGTTATTATTTCTGGGTGAGAATGTGCATTAATAATTATTTCTTTATAAAATAGTATTAAATGTTTCTTACAAGCTATCAAAAATCCATTTTTTATTCATATTGGTCTCACTATACATTAGTATGCTTAATTTAAGCAACTTTTTAAAATTGTACAATAATTATTCAAAAAATGAACTGGAGGACAAGCATCATAGTACCAAAAATAAAATGAATAGGAAGGACACATACAAAATGGAAGGCAGAAAAATACCTTTTTTACTCAACAACGTTGGTACAAAACATTATCTAGTAAGGGAAGAACAACAAACCAAAGTCCAATAGTAGGGCATATATAGCCTCCCCTAGCTGCAGTGGTTACAAAAACACTGTCTATTCATACTCAACTCCAGATTATCCAAAGGCTCTTGAAGTAAAAGTTCCCATTCCTCTATGAGCATTTGTGTCAGTTATCTGGTATTTTCCGAAGGATACAATCGTGCCACCAATCGTATTCCCAAAACATCTAATACTCATTTAATGGGATTGAGATTTAAATCAGGGGACCACGCGGACTAATCAATTCTACTGACAACTTCCCTTTCTAGAAGCTCGTAAATAGCATGGAACCTATGTGGCAGGGCATTGTCGTCCAAAAGACAAAAAAAAAAAAAAAAGAATTGACCAAAGACATTTTGGAACAGAAGTACGTGGGGAAGAACACAACTTCCTCAGTGTAACGTTCACCGATAAAGGGAACCTATTTTGAAAATGTAGAGCACTATCCGTCTGTCCATCATAGTGCCTGTGGTGCGTATTCACAGTACAAATACTAGCTCTTATTTCAGTTTTAAAATATTTATTTATCACGATAAGTGAAGACACACACAAAACACAAGTATTAAATATTCATTAAGAAATTTTTATTTTGAGGGTAGCACACCAACGATTCCGTGCCTCCGCAATTGGCCAAAGTTATTTACAGACTGAATTCCCTATCGGCTAGGGAAGGTTCACGCAAATTTCCCTTTAGTGATTACTGTGGTGCAAGTCGTCACAGTGCCTTCCCAAACAAGCATGCCAGGACCACCCTTAAGTCTCTTTTCCTGATGTTAAAGGGATGAAAGCATGTCTCTGCCTCTCTCCATAGCAATCGCTCGAGAATCATTTGTCAAATTGAAAGGACTCTTTGGTAAAGAGAACTTAACTCTATTGGTAAGATCTCCAGTCTTTGTATTCATTGCACCTCTGTAAATGGTACCTCAGATGAATTGCTGTCATTGATATACTGCATTCAGGGGTCGGAGTACAAATAGGCTGTTTTTACGGAAGAGTCTGGTTGCAGTTTATCGATATATCAGTTGACCGGGTGTTGTACGCAATGGCAGAGACAGAGGTGGCTTTTGAGCAATGCCACCTCTGTCTGGTTTCGATCTCTTTTCGCCTACACGTCGATGTATCGGTAATCACTTATTGTTGTTTTCTTTGGCCGATTACCATCGAACGTTTTGGCACCTGTACGTGTCTTTTCGAAGGCTTTCCAAGCTCACGATTCAATCATTTTGTGAATTCCAAATTTCTATATATAAGGCAACACTCATCAAATTATACTCTTCTTTCAGGTTGGCCACATGTAAAGGCATTATAATGGTTTCTTGAGGCCATAATGCATGCAAGATCTCACTTTCTCTTGTAGTGCATATTAGGAAAAGTACTTTTTTCTTACTGTTGTTTTGCGCAATAACGGAACGCGTTTTGGGTGCTTTTGTATCACTTTTCTACTGAGTTAGCTTTTCTTTATGTTGACCGTAAAAGCCCTTTTATATCAAGTACATAGCAATAAGCTGAAAAATGACTTTGTTGCTTAAGTTTTGCACACTAATGTATTTTTATTACAAATTTTTCTGTAAATAATTAAATATTGTAAATCATCATATTATCAGAAAAAATAATTATAAATCAATTTTAAGACGAAATATCAAAAACTGTTTAGCAAAATTATTTTACATATGCTTTCGGACTCTGAAAATAAAAATATAACTCATTTGTAGGATAAATGAGAAGAATATATGCACACAAAAAATTCACTTGGCTAGTTTTTCACAATGAAACATTTCAAAGTTTTACTTAATTGTACAAAGTACTCTAATAAAATTTCAATATTGTCATCATAACGTTAGTTAGAAAATTTTCTTTAAGAACGAATTTCACATTAAGAAAATATTTTTTTATGTGTGAAAGAATATTATATATTTATAGAACACTGGACTGATGATTATAAATTATTATCTAAATGTTATTCAGTCGCTCAGATATTACCATGTTCTAATTAATCGTTTTTAATTGTATAAAGATTATAAGCGATAGCTGTTAGGGAATATTCAAAAAGTAGAAGACAATTTCGAGTTTCTCTCTCTTTATACACAATAAAATTCACAATTTTTAAAATAAATAAAAAAAATATTTAAAAAAATGTATCAACTTTATGTTTTAGTAGGCTTGTATTATTATATTAACGTTGCGATATAAAGCTACCCAAGAGATATCGGTGACAAACCTCGTAATTTTTAACCATGGTCAAATGACGAGGATGACACCTGAGCTGGTACCCCTCTCCTAAATTTCGCATCACATCAATGGGAGGAGATTTGAGCCTTGATAAATTTAACGTGCATCGGGCGCACCCTCTGCAAAGCGGGTGATTTTTTGTTGGAGAAGAATTAGAATTAAAATATCTCTGATAAAACACACATTTATTTAAATATTACAACAGATTCACTTTTATATAAGATATAATAGCATTTATTATTTAAATACCTAAATGAATGCATTAATTAATTCGTCCCAAAAAATAACAAAACTTAACTAACAACTCATAGTTTTTACAATATTTACTTCAATTCACAGCTTTCTAAGTAAGAATTTATAATTCTAGCATTTCA
>BMAO01028105.1:0-37218 GCA_019973975.1 Trichonephila clavata
TTTGAGCCCACAACTCATTCATCATCTCATAGAAAGTATGGTAAATCGCTGTGCAGCGTGCCTGGCTGTCAGAGGTGACCACACACCTTATTAAACTGCAGCATCAATATTTTATTTAATGTTTTCTTTCATTTTTTCTTTAAAAATCTGAATCCCTGCTATGCTCAGTTTTTCTTTCAAACTGCTACTTTGGATAATAAAAATTAATTATTATCATTCTTTTGATTTTGCTTCCTTATTTATAACCATTTTACACTCGCATATCACGTTTCCCGCCATTCTGATTTACAGTTCCTTCTTTATTCACATAATTATCAATTATGCTTAACTTTTGGATACCAGTGTATTTCTGAAAAAGTAAGAATAATTTTAACACAAATGTGCGTATTCAGTAACCAAATGTTCAGTGAATAATCTGGTTACGATAAATTTGAATTTTTAAAACTTTGTATGATAAAGACATAAACAATATTATATTCAGAATATGATGAATTGTGCAAATATAAATCACATCACAAATGTTGTACAAAAAGGTAAATGAAATTTTCAACAAAGAATAATTCTACAAAATTAAGGCAAAAAATTTCATATTAACCAGCCTTTCTATCATTTACACATGTTGTAAACATTAATTTACAATCAACTTTTTTTCCTTGTTTATTATGAAAGCAAATCTTTCTGTTTCTGAAAGCTAGTTTTTGTGTAGTATCATTTGAATCAAGAATATTTTACCGCATTTATTTTTATTATTTTTTTATAAAATAAAATTCAGAGAATTTATAAAGTAAAATGAATTCTAGACTGGGGATCGGTATACTTTCAAGAAAGAATCAGTTGTTAGTGAAACAAGATATCGAAAGTATCAGACACCTACTTGATAGGAACTTCCAGTAAAAAGGTCCCCCCATCCCAGCAACAATCGCGTTAAGAATGTCATGCTCCAATTAATATTTTTTATATTATTTAAATCAAGTTTTACACACAGACGTTAATATCTTCATTTCCTTCAAAAATTAAGAAATATTATATATATTTTTTATTTATTTTTATTTCTCTAGCTCAATGCAAGTGCGATCAGTGTCAAATATATCAATGCTAGGAATTAAACTTTGACGTGAAGAAAACTTCAATACCAGTACTACCTTAAGTACTAATATTTGGAATTTCATATTTACACTAATAATTAAACTTTATAAAACTGTTCTTGCATAGAAAAGTGTGTTTTTTGTAAGATGTATTCAAGCAAAGAAACAAATATTGATGCATATTAATCAACATAAAAGTACTATAAAAGTCCATTGAAATATATGTATAAATATAGACGAAAATCTTAAAATTAGCTGATGTAACACGGACAATTTACAAAATAAAAAAAAATTTAATTAGATTTCACTAAGCTGGACATTATTTTTATTGCCTCCTTTGTAAAGGAAAGCAAATAATAAATATTTGAATAATATAATAAAAATGTTAATGATAAAATATTATTTTAATATGATAAAATGTTTGTACATTTTTCTCAAGGGAAAAATACAAAAACAAATCAAAGTAAATTCATAATTACCGTTTGCAGTTGTAAAGGAATGAAGTAAAATTGAAGAAATTACTGATTTAAAATTGTGTCAACTCTCTCTCTCTTGAAAAAAAAGGGATTTCCTGAAGGCAGTGGCGTAGCTAGGTATTTAAAGGCCCTGGTCAAAAAAAAAAAAAAAAAAAAAAACGAGGGCTCTATCTTGGTTGAATTTTCTCTAGTAAAAAAGTAAAAATATGGGAATATTTTAAATATACACAAAGCTACAATTTTTACTTACTGTCTTCTCTTTCTTGGCGTTGTTTGCGCTTAAACGCCCTCCCCTTTTTTTTTAAATCTATAATTTTAGTTTTATGATTTATCTAATACGATTTGCATGTGCTCCAGTATTTACTGACAGTAAAAAGAAGCAGAAACGAAATGCTACGCTATAGAACGGTTGGAGAGTCCTAGCTATTAATTTATTCGGGAGGATCGAACTCACATCCAACACAGAGGGCTTAGAGCTACAAAATAGCCCACCGAAATAGACAGGAAATGATACAAAAAATATCCATGAACAAGAAATTTAATACAATATTATTATAATTATTTAAAAGAAACATATCTGCAAAAGAGCAGAGAAGGGGGGGGGACAAAATTACATCAGAAAAATTACATCATGCGAGAAGATTGCGAAATATTGAAACAGGAAACTAGCTTATTATGAATCATATTGTTATTAAAAATAGAATGTAACTAGGAAAGAATTGCTTCTTGTGTCGGTTTTTTAACATATAATAATATGTATGGTAAGAGTTTTCATGGAACTTGAAGTTTATTTTCAAATAACAGTCTATAAAAAAATGAAAATATTGAAAATAACAAGAACTTTTCAATAAGTAAAGTTCGCAACACTGAACAAACAACGAAAAGAATTTAGGTGAAATCCCTACAAATTCGAAATTACTTTCAACTGAATTGCGACGATGTGTTGCAACCTTTTATATTCATATCTTAAATTTGGAAGAAATCGTAAATTCGGCTGCCCTTGTGTATAGATATCCTGCTTAGAATCTAAAGAAATTCATGATACCAAAAAGAGTGTCGTAGAACACGACAAAGCAGTGTTTCTAAAACTTTCAATATTTGCGATCCAGTTTTCAGTCATAATTTTCATCGCGCCCCACTTCTTACAATAACAGTGTACTGAATGCAATTATAATGTACTTTGATGATAAAACTATGATGCAATACGACTTTAATTGTAAACGCACTAATTAGATAATTAAGTTTTGTAAATACATTTTGTATATTACAAGCCCAAGAGAGTCACTAGTAATTACTGGACTTGTTTTTAATTGAATATTGATAAATTAACTATCAAATACTTTGCGCAGAACTGATACATTTATAAGTAGTGCGTAATATATCAGTTTGAATGTGTATTTCATTTTTTATTATATAAGAATATATTTTGCTTTATAATTATTTTAAATTGCAAATTATTTTATTAAATTTATAACTATTTTAAATATTTTATTTTCGATTTTTCGTAATATGCTCGCGCTTCCTCCCTTCCCCTTCAAGTAGGGTTATCAAGCTCTCCTTAGGGGGCGCGCCCCACAGTTCGTGAAACGTTGAGATAAAGATTTTATTTCGAGATTTGAGAACAATTTAATAACAGGTATACATGACACAAAATATGATTTCGGGAAGAAAAGCCAAGCGATTTACATAATAATTTGGCCAATAGTGAAACGAAGATTTGATAATTTAGATATAAAAATGAAAGAGAATAATTGGCTTTTTAAACAACACTGGGAGGCTGCACGTTCTCTGTATTTTTAAATTTTTTCTCTTTTTTTCACCCTTTAATTTTTTGCGCCCCCAAATCTTTTTCGGCCTATGCATGTGCCTAAGCGGAAGAGTGGGCTTTGTAACGGGGGGGGGGGGTACGTTACGCCACTGGACAACGGTCATCGCATAACTTTTGCCAATTGACATGCAGTTTGAAATTAACTGTTTTTCGAAGGGAATGTACGGGAATAATATTTGACGACATTATAATTATCCGGATCATGATCTTATTAAGACGGAGTCGAGAAAGAAATGAGGCTCCCACTGAGAGCGAGGTCCTGGACCCGGGCCTTGTTGGTCCATGCCTTGAAACGTCCCTAACTACAATACAATACGACTTTAATTATAAACCGCACAATTTATCAAGATAAATATTTTGTATATGACAAGACCAGGGGAGTCACTAGAAAAAACTTGTTTTTAATTGAATATTGATAACTTAATTATCAAATATTTTGTGCAGTACTGATGCATTTATAAGTGTTGAGTATTATATCAGTGGGAATTTGAATAGTATTTCTTATTATAAAGAATGTATTTTTTACTTTGTAATTATTTTAAATTGTAAATTATTTTACCAAATTGATAATTAGTTTAAATCTTTTGTTTTCGATTTTTCGCGATACGTTCACGCCCCCAAGTAGGGTTATCACGCCTTCCTGGAGGGCGCACCCCACAGTTTGAGAAACGCTGCGATAAAGATTTTATTTCGAGTTTTGAGAACAGTTTAATAACGGTATATATGAAGCAAAATATGATTTGAAGAAGAAAAATCAAGCGATTTACATAATTTTAAAAATGTACATATTTTATCATTGCAAACAAAATAAATACGTTGAGCCACAACATCTTCTCAGCATATAATGAATAAAAATTTTTGCCGATACAAATCATTCCCAATTCCTGTTGTTACATGTTACAAATTCTTAGATTTTGAACACATTCCGAAAAAAAGCGCGAAATCCACGCGGAACGTGTTTTTGTTGTTGGTATCGGAAATCAAATTTTGTTTTACACAAACGAAAAGAAAATTAAGTTAAAATATAAAATTCAAAAAAATAAAATCTTATTTTATTGCAAAAAAATGCAAAATTGTATAAGTTTTTTCAACTTTTATGTAAGTAACATGAAAAAAACTATAAGTACTATAAATTTTAGCGCCCCCTGCCCCAGGCGCCCTTGTGCGGTGAACAATTTTGCCACCCCCACGCGGCGGCCCTGTACAAAACAGTAGACAATCTGTTTGGACATCGTTCGAAAGTTGCCTCCTCATGCAACAAAAGTGGGGCTGGGGCTGACGGCATTGTTCATTGTAGACCTATTCGAGGTTTTGTAGATCCTGTTGCGTCTACCAGCAAAGGTGTGTGCTTTGGATCATTTTGCGTAACAACACAGCCTGTTTGGCTAACCTCAACTATACCGAATGAGACAATTTAAATCTTTTATTTTGTTGAGTTAAGAAACATTTGACTAGCCTATAGCATTGACTCCTAAGACCATGTATGGCGTGTAAAGCACCGCATACTACTAATATCTCAATTTTTTTTCTCTGCCGTACTTTCTTCCCCTTTTTTCCGTATATACAGATCAAATATCAGGTCATTCAGACCAGTGGTTATTTTTTCTACAGCTTTTTGTGGGAAAATTGAGTTGTAATAATAATTAGTCGGTGGAACATGGTAAAAATAGTAAATTTGCAAATTAAATCCATTTCAAAGCTATTTAATCCATTTAAATTCATTTTTACCTAACACATGTCTTAGCTCGACATTTCAATTGTGAACTCAGATAGTACAATAATAATTACTTTCAATTGTCTTTTTTAAGAGTCATAAACAGTCACGTTGAAATGCACTAACTTTAAAAGGAACGAAAAAGAAGATGCAAGCTTTCGGCTTTAAGATTTAAATAGAAAGTTTCGAAGAAAGAAAATGAAACAAAAATGAATTCTTCCTCGTTGCGTTTTAATTCAAAACTGCTTCCAAAGGCTGAATGATTTTTTATTCAATAACGCAGATGAGTTAAATGTAGTGAGATATGAGTTTCAAAGAGAAAAATAAATTAACTTGAACTTTTACATCTTTGATATTATTTCTTTCTATTTACACTTAATGCCCAAATACTCGTTTTAGTTTAAATGTGTTTTGCATAAAGAAAAATGTGACTGTTTCCATATAATTCTATTTTCTAAAAAAGATCTGTTAGTTGCTATCTTCCTAAAGCTACATTTAAGCTATAAACATATTTTCGGAATTTTTCTTGATTATTAACCGATAATTGCTATTTCTGAATTGCAATTCCGATTAAAATATTTTCGTTTCGGAAACTTGTGGCTGAAAATATGCGAGGAAATTTAAACACACGCTAAAAGAATAATTTTTGCTGCGAAAGAGTTAAAGTGGAGAATTAAGCATTTTTAACACTTGTTGTTGACATTTTTAAACTAGTGAAACGAAAATGCGAAAAATGAAATTATCTTCATATCAAAAATATCTTTTTTTTATTGACATGATATATATAAATGTAGGCTTAAAATGCGAATAATTAATACTTGAAACAGCAAACACTGAAGGGATATCAGACAGAAATGTCACGACGGACCGCAAGCAATTATCCCAAGGAGAAAAATACTAAATCAGTTCGCGATTTGAAGCAAACACAAAATTTTAATTGGCGTTGCCAGAAAAGAAATGTACAAGAAAAAAAAAAGAAAGGCTGCTGATAATAATTTTTCTTGCAAACTACGTAGTACAAATATTAAAAAGATCGTTAGGGGCAAAAAATAAATAATTCGTGAAAAACAAAATAATTGGAAAATTGTGTATTTTCAATAAAAGAAAATTAGCTGTTACAAAATTCTGTCCTAATAAAATTTGGATGTCACTAACATACTTATAGTTGCTGACATACATTCTTAAATGCAAAAAAACCAAAAAAAAAAACCACATTTTTAATGAAAATTAATTGGAATTCTCTTGGAAGTTATGCTTCTTGAATTAATTTTCTGCTGCTTGGGCCATAAAATAAGAGCGCAAGACAAAACTATTTTAAAATTTTGATTTAAAAAAAAGACGAGGAAAGTACAGAAAGAAGCGGTGCGGTAAGAGAAAGGAGAATCTCGGGGTAGAAATAACAGTTTAAGCCCTTGCATTTGTACCGTCATCTAAGATAAGAACAGTTGCATGCATTGGCGGTGGTTGGGCGCATTCTACTGTAGCCGTCTAAAACATTATTAAAAATATTTAAAAGAAAAACCAAACTGTCTTCTAAACTATAAGAGGTCTCTTTCTTTTCTTCTGGGAACTATAACTAATGAAAATATGTACACACACACACACACACACAAATGCCATACCCCTTTATTCAAATCTTGTGTCGGAAGACGAACATGAGCAGGTGGGATTCAAATCCACGACCTTTGGATTAGAAGTCCATTGCGCTACAGAGACAAAACGAGCGATTTTAATTTTTATATATAGTGTTGGATTATTTTTGTTTGTACCGCTCGTTCATTATATACATTTAATTAATGAATTAATGTTTGAAAAAACTGTATTAACATCAAGTGTGATCCACTACAAGTTTAAAAACATGTATTTGAACTCAAATTAATGAATAGAAAGTATTTTATTAAAAAGATTGAAAATTTGAACAAGATATATATATATATATATATATATATATATATATAATCAAAATTTCTCTACAAGAGAGATGAATTAACATGATTAATACTTAAAAGAATAACAATTGCTAGATAACAAAACAACAGAATTTAGAAGGAGATATGAAAAATTGAAATAACAGAGTAAAATATAAAAGAATGGATGCTTCAGTATTATCAACATTGCTGACTTAGGACAACTTGTATACATAAAATTTTCTTTAAAAAAATCTTTCTGTATAAAAGTGAGGTTGAACATGTTTTTTGGCCAGCCAACCTTCCCCCTTTTTTCTGTTAATAATACCGAGCAAATACCAATTGGAAATAATGGATAGGAAATCTAAATCCATTATAAGGGAAAGGTAACTTACCCAAAAATTGCATACTGAAATGCAGAGCCCGCGCTAAATCTGAGTACAATAAACAAGTTATTGCCAGATTCTGGACCCAAATACAATTTCAAAACAAAGCAAAGGCTGAAAAATAGCACTTAGCAAAAGTATGAAAAGAATAAAAATAATAAAATAAGAAATGTAAACATACTACCATTATCTCAAAAACTCTTAATATGATTTAAAAGTTATAATAAATTCTAAAAAAGTAATTTTATCTAAAACTAGAAACTGGGGGTATTTAAAACTATTTATGAAGAATAATAAATCTATAATATAAACCTTTTAAAACTATAGAAATTTAATCCTTACTATTTAGAATTTCTTTATTTAAATATCTATTAATAAAATTAATTGGGTAGTTTTGAATTAGACAGTATTTAGTAAAATGATTATAATTTTTTATTTTTTCTGATTTATTAGAAACTAGAAATTTATTGTGTAGTGTGTAATTAAGAACAATATTTCTTAATATAGATACATGCACATTACTCTCCCAATGCGGTACTTTTATAATATTGAAATTAAAGTCTTCTCGTTTATCATAAATATTAGTAACTATTTTATAATCTTTTAATTTAATTTCAATATCAAGAAAATTTGCTTCGAAACTGTTACTATTTGTCTGTATTAAATTAAGATATTGTGGATAAAAATTAATATATTAGGTATAAAGTTGTCTTGCTTGCCAAAAATGAATATATCATCTATATAACGAAAAAAGTAAAATTCTAAGTTGTCTGTGAAACTATTTTCAAAATAATGTAAATATAAATTGGCAAGACAGTTGCTAGCTGGGCCACCTTGTGGTAGACCCTTAATCTGTTGATAATAATTACCATTATGATAAACATAATTCTCTTTTAGAACTAACCTAAGTAGAGAACCAAATCTATCATATTTGACATTTTTAAACAAATTAACTTTATGTAATTTTACTAGTGTTTTTATCATATCATCAATATTAATTGAGTTAAAAAGATATCTTCAAAATCTAAACTAAATTCTGAAAATATCTTTTTATCTTTAATTTGTGCACTAAGTTCTGTACTATTTTTAAGAATGACTGAAGTTTTTAGATTATTTATTGTATCTTGCAACATTTCATGTAGAATTTTGCCTGATTTACTGATATATATGTATTAAAACCATTAGTAACTGTTCTAAACTTTACTGGATCTTTATGAAATTTAGGAGTAAGAAATACATGTGGAAATTTAAAATTATTATTAATTTGTATTTTTAATTGTTTATGAAAAGCCAAAATTCGATTATTTATTTCTCTATCAGAAATTGATGACCTAATAAAAGCTGTATTATTTTCAAAATGTTTGTTGAGCATTAAACTATAATAGTATTTACAAATGAAGGCAAAATTTCCAGGCACTTTATCAATATAAACTATAATAAATTTATTTTGTAATTTTTTAATCTGATTTTTAATATCATTAAAAAAGATGTTATTATCTGTACTAAAGTTATATTTATTAATCTGTTGTGTAATGTTACATTTAAACTCTGTGAATGCCTCTTCTATAGGCATACTATATTTAATAGCAATTTTGTAAATGAATTGCTCAATATCATTATATAACTGATTTTTGATAATTTTATTATTATTGGAAATCATAAGTCTAAAACCAGTACCTTTATTCATTATATTTCTAAGATTGTCTTTTACAATATTGAGATCACCAGTAATAACATGCTGGTGATAATTATCTTTGAATTCTTTAAATTCATTACAATAACATATTAAATTTTCTTGCTTGATAGGTGCATTATAGTTAAAAATTGATCTACCTATTTTTTTTATTATATTTAAAAGCCTTTTTAATAGTAATATTTTGAATTGGGAAAGTTGACATGTGTTTTTTAAAAATGCTAGAAAAATTAATATTATCAAAAGATTTATTCATATATAATAATGTACCATATTCTGTTTGATATTTTTTATTTACATTGACTTTTATTTTATGTTTATGCTTCAGAAATTTGAGAATG
Organism: Trichonephila clavata; assembly: GCA_019973975.1. Classification (NCBI taxonomy): domain Eukaryota; kingdom Metazoa; phylum Arthropoda; class Arachnida; order Araneae; family Nephilidae; genus Trichonephila; species Trichonephila clavata. The sequence continues at coordinate 9,431 of BMAO01028105.1, forward strand.
TCTCTTATGATATGTAAAGCAGGACTATCTATAAATTAATCTGAATTTAGTATATTATCCGTAATACATATTTCTGTCTTACTTAATCCAAATATGAAAGATTTAATGTGCTTTATATTAAAATTGTTCTCGAAACAATTACATATATCGCTAATACGTTTTGAAATAACATTTTCGTCTCTGCTTAACCTTTTAATCCTATTACCTCTAGTTTTTCTTTTATTAGTCTTTTTGATTTCTTTACTGTAATATATATATATATATATATATAAAGGAAGAGAGTGAACCAAATAGCAGGAATTGAATGAAAAGGGGGGGGGCAGAAACGAATGGTTCGCAAGTATGAGTGGCTTGAATACAGTATTGCAGGAGACAAAGTTTTTTTTTATAGTAGATGTTGCTATGATGAGACCTTTTTTCAATGTGGTTTTAAAAAGGGAAGGAGGATAAACTCCATACCGTTTTAATAAGCTGGAAAGAACATCCTCTCATCTTAATGCTTCGAAATATTGGTAAGAGGATTTAAAATGCAAGCATTATGAGTAAAATAGTTACAGAACACGAAGAAGAAGGGAACAAAAATCAAGATTAAGTGTCTCTTTTAGACTTTGATTTTATTTGAAAGGTAAGACTTGACACAAAAGGCACATGGAAAAATCGATCACTCAGTAGGAGTGTACTAGCTGAGGTTATCACAGACAGTGTACAATTGAAATGTGTTTTCAGACAGATAAGAGTTTGAGAACTGTGGCGCACATAGTACACAGTACACACGGTACAGTACCCCCCCCCCCTCCCAAGCCCTTCAATTTTTTTCGATTGATGATAATCCTATACAGTAGAACATGTTTTTGCGCGGTCCTTCATCATGCGATTTTATTTTTGTGCGATTGTATTTTTGTACGTTTTTTCTGTGCGATCTTTTTTATTCGGCATATGAATTTCAAATGCTTTGGCGCCACTGAAATGCTTTCTATCACCACTATGTACCACTAGGCGATGGAGAATGTTAGGGCCTTCCTGCAAAGTCAGGTTTTGCCTTTAATATTTGATAGTCGTTGGGGGGGGGGATGACCAGAGTCCCTAGCTATTTAGAGCTTTAACCTCTCATCATTAGGATTTTGAATGACTCCAATGTTATGACTCTTGCTATTTGTTAATATTTTATAAATTGGGTTAGTAAGTCCTTGGGTCCCCTAGAGTTCTGAGCCCCTCCCCTTGCAAGGCGGGGGTGTATGTTACGCCACTTCAGTGTACATATATACACTTCAAGACGCTATGTTCATTTGTTATAAACAGTCTCTCGGCAATGCACGTTCACAGTTGCTTGCTCTCAACGAGCCAACAACCCGCGCTAGATTGAAGATGAAACTTTCAATAACAATGACATTATCAATGATTTGATAGATTATAAAGTCTGACAAGAAGTACCAGATTCTTTGAGAGTGGATAAAATATATGCAAAGATACAGTTTTCCATCAAATTGGAAAAGCATTTTCAAAATATATACCAATCCCGAAAGGAGTATAAAATTTCACAAAAAGAGCTTCGATTATGCATATCTGGCTAAAGTGACATTAAGAAGTGTTAGACATTTAAAAAAAAAATTATTTTAGGATCCGAATTTTTATGGTCCTTAAGTTTTTCCAACCACGCGCCATGATCTCAAGTAAATAAACTGATTCGAACCCGACCTTTGTACGAGTTTCCAGATTTGTAGTTGGCAACGGCTACAATGTAAATTTAACCAACTTGGCTCGTGTAAGTATTTAAGGAGGCCGAGGTTGGTTGAGAAAAGATCGTCGGTTTCGGACGAGGTGATTTTGCTCTTCGATTGGGGGCATATGAGATGTGCTACTGATTTGTTGCTCAGTACTTTTTTAAGATGGTTCGAATCAGTTAACCAAAGTTTGGTAATATTATATTTTGATGATTATATTTTTTTTAACTTAATGTTTTTAATTGCTTTAGTGGCGAGAAGTTTCACTTGAATTATTTAAAGAATAAAAATGTTTTTATCGAAACTGCTTTATTACTATGCCTCCTCGACATTAAATTTCACTGCCAAGCTTTGCTTACGTTAATTCACCATGAAGAATTATATCATAGTGGTTATGGGCCCAGGCCACGTTCTATGTCGAGGCAGGTTAAGCAGTTGAACCAGAACATGAACTTTGTCCATTTAAATATTGTTCCAGTATAGAATTATTTCTGAAGAACTTCAGTTGCTGGTATACTAAATAGAGTATCGAATATGGAAGTGAATAATCAGATTCCTATGTTAACCCAAAATAATCGGAACACATGGAAACATGATATGCAAGTAATCTTGATGCATTATGGTTGCTGGCAATTTATTATACAGACCAAGCCGGAGGAACCTGATGAAGGGGCAACCTACAAGGAAAAGTGTGACTTCCAACTACGGAAAGATCGATGCTATACGCTGATTTACACTAACATCAGTTCAGATCTGAAGAATCTGATAATAGAAACAACTGATGGAGTAGTGGCATGGAAAATATTAAAGGATCACTTTGAACCAGTGACAAGAGCCAGGGTTATCCAGCTTTTGGATGAATTCTTCGGGACAAGATACCAACCAGGGGAAGATGTCGGAATCTTCGTATCTCGTATAAAGACGGCGGCAACCAGACTACAAGAGGCGGGTCAAACTGGACGACCTTTACATAGGGTTTCAATTAATAAGATGGCTTCCTCAGGAATTCCAGTCTACCGTGCAACAAATTTACAGATGGAAAGAAGAGGACTTCACAGCTGTCAAAATTGAAGCGGAGCTGATAATGGAAGCCAATCGTCTTCAACTTATGAAGCAAGACTTGGAGAAAACGGAGACCGTTTACTTCAGCAATTTCCTATCAAAGAAGTAGTTGAGCAAAGTTCCTAGAAATGCAAATACAGTTCCTGGTGGTACGACTGCAACTCCTGCAGATCCAAGTGGTAAAACAGAATATCAGAAAAAGGACGGTAAGGTATTTAACTGTAAAACTACCAAACATTTAAAACTGTCTAGTAAGATGATAGGTCCTTGTTATTTATGTAATAAATATGGGCATCTTAAAGTAAATTGTAAAGAGAAAAACTCTCGAGAAAAGCCTCCTTCAACTGCAAGTGAAACTTATAACACAGAGTTTAATATAAATTTAAGATTTTGTGAAGCTGAATGTAGTATTATAGAATTAAATAAGCACCTTGTTACTAATTGTAACTTATTTGAGGAAAACTCTGATAAAGGTGTTTGGGTAATAGATACGGCTGCCACGAGTCATTTTTGTAATGACAAGAGTTTATTTTTAGATTTTAGACCAATATCTAACATGAAAATGTCGTTAGCAACGGAGGATAAAAGTTGTCCAATAGAGGGAATCGGTAAACTTAAATTTTTGGTAAAATATAAGGATAGTTTTCATGAAATAACTTTCAGATGTTTTATTTAGTCCCAAGTTAAGGAGAAATTTGATATCCGGTTCCAGATTAGAAAGTAAAGGTGCGCATTTTGTGGGTAGCAAGGGTAAAATTAACGTTTTCAATAAAGACTGGCTAAAGTTGTTCTCGGCAACACGCCACGAAAATTTGTTTTTTTTTAAGCCTGACCATTATATTTTACCCAAGAGTACAGAAATAAATTCAGTTGGTAATGCAACTGACAAAACAAAATGCGGATCAATTGAAATATGGCATCAGCTCTTTTGCCATATTAATAACGATTACTTGATAAAAACTAGTAAAAATGATAGTGTAAGAGGTCTCTCACGTTTAGCTGATAATAAGTCGCCTTGTATTCCATGTAAATTAGCTAAGTTCAAGAGAGTTTCATTTAAAAAGACGGGGGCCGTAAGATCAAAACGTCCACTGGAATTATTGCATATGGATCTTTGTGGTCCAATGCCAACTGAAAGTCAAGGCGGTAATAAATATTTCTTGAGTATAATTGACGATTACTCGAGAAAAGTGACTGTATTTCCCATTAAGAAAAAGTCGGACATATTTCATACGTTTATAAGATTTCAGAAACGAGCAGAACGTTTTCTAAATAGAAAATTAATAGCAGTTAAAATTGATGGCGGACTAAAATTTTGTAATAAAGATATGGATACTTTTTTGGCAGAATTGGGTATAAAGCACGAGGTAACAAATCCATATACGCCAGAAATGAATGGGGTAGCTGAGAGATACAATTTAACCGCTATAGATGGCATTAAAGCATTGCTTAAGTCGAGTGAAGTTCTACATAAGTTTTGGGGAGAAGCATTACTTTGCTTCACCTATGCGTGGAATAGAATTTGTCACAAAGACAGTGAGAAAACCCCTTTCGAAAAATATTCAGGTAGAAAACCATCAATATTGCATCTAAAACCTTTTGGATGTTTGGCATATGCTGGTGTTCCAAAACAGATTAGAAAGAAATTCGATATGCGTGCAAAAATAGGAATTATGATGGGCTATGCACAGCGTACTAAGGGTTATAGGATATGGTTAATCGAAGAAAATAAATTAGTCGAGACTATTGATGTAAGATTCGATGAATATAGGAAAGGAATTGATTTTAAACCGAAAACTAATGGTTATCCCAGACTTGATTTAAACTTTCCTGATGATGAGGAGGACGATTTTGATACTGTAAGAGATTCGTTAGCGAGTCGTTTAGTTTCAAAGACAAGTACAGAAACTCCTACAACATTTGAAAAACCAGATTTATCTTCTGATAATCGTAGCTTAATCCCATGTTCAGAGGTTAAGTGGATTAGAAATATAGGTAGGGCAGTAACTGGATCCAACGTATATTAAGGTATCGAAGGGACAGCAACCCGTTTGAGATCTTTTAACGAGATAGAACGATACTGTAATAAGAGTAACATTCAGTATGACCCGAGTTTGTTTGATTTTAGAAAGGAAGATACTGAATCCCAGGAAGTTAATATGGTTGAAGTAGATATTCCTAACTGTTATAAACAGGCAATAAGATCCAGGAAAGCATCTAAATGGCATGATGCAATGGATAGGGAGATAAACATAATGAAGGAACGTAAGGTTTGGGATTTGGTTGATCCTCCAGACAACATAAAAATTTTAGGAAACCGTTGGGTTTATACAGTAAAACGTGAGGAAAATAATAAAATTGTTAGATACAAAGCTCGCTTAGTTGCGCAAGGTAACACACAATTAAAAGGCGAATCATTTGACGAGGTATTTAGTCCAGTTGTTAACTTTACTATTGTAAGATTATTTTTCACTATCTGTGTATGTTTGTGGAAATGGATGCATGTTCAAGTAGATATCACTAATGCCTATTTATATGCTAATTTAGATACTGTTATCTTTATGAAGCAACCAACTGGATATGAAACTGATCCTAATAAAGTGTGTAAGTTAAGTAAGGCAATATATGGTCTTCACCAGAGTGGCCGACAGTGGTTTTTGGGATTAGAAAATAAATTAATTAAATTGAAATTTAAGAAATTAGAGTGGGTTAATTGTGTATATATGTTTGAAAATAATGTAATTCTATTATTTTATGTAGACGACATCATAATATTTGGTAGAGAAACTGAAAACGTAAATTTTGTAATAAAATTATTACAGAAAAATTTCGATTTAAAGATTCTGGGTAAAACAAAGAAGTTATTAGGAATAGAATTTGAAGAACAAGATGATGGTCTCTTTATACATCAAAAATCTTACATTCAGAAATTATGTAAAATTTATGAAAAATATAAATATCCTGTAAGTTCATTGCCTATATCAAAAGGCCAAATTCTTTCCAAATTAGATTCGCCCAAAACTAGCGAAGAAATTTTAACGTTTCCTTATAGAAATTTAATAGGATCCTTGTCATTTATTGCTATACGCACAAGACCTGATATTATGTATGCAGTGAATGTACTATCCCAATTCCAATCAAACCCAGGAATAAAACATTGGAATTGTTTATTGAGATTATTAGGTTATTTAAAATACACTCAAAGATATAAATTGGAACTTTCAAAAGTTAAATCACTAAAATTAAGATGTTACCCAGACTCGGATTTTGCTACAAATAGGGATGACCGAGTGTCGATGGGAGGATTCATAACTTTCATCGACGAAACTCCAATTTCCTGGCGAACTTTCAAGCAAAAATCCGTTAGTCTGTCTACTATGGAAGCGGGGTATGTTAGTATAACGGAAGCAGCAAAGGAATTTATTTGGTTAAAGAATATAATTAATGATAAAAGTTTGAATTTGGAATTATGTGAAAATGTAATATTCTGTGACAATCAAGCTGCTATAAGTTTTTCCAGTTCACCAGTAGAAAATTATAGAACGAAACATATCGATGTTCGTTACCATTTCTTAAGGAATTTAATAAAAGACAAGGTTTTTCAAATTAAATATGTTGGTACCAAAAATAATTTGGCAGATATTTTTACTAAACCCATGATAAAGGAAAAATTAATGGAATTTTGTAGAAAACTATTTTCTATTTAAGAGAATGGAACTTTGTTTATTTAGATTAAAATATTTGTGTCTCTTGCAATAAAGATATTGTGAATAAAGTATTGTATGCAACATATTTTTATAAAATGAAATTATATTACTGATTTGTAAGAGATAATGGTGCGGAGGTTGGAAAAAGGGGGCCGATAAGAAGCAACTGACCAACCACTTTGTCGTAAAAATTTATCTCTTACTTTATGGTGCCAAAAAAATAAACTAATTGAAATTGTATCTTTAAGGGATGCAAGCGATTTTGAACTCATTCATCACAGGAGGATGAGCGATGAGTAGCAGTGAATTATGTGTATGCATTTTAAAAATTTTTCCATGTATACAATGAGAAATTTAATGTTTTAAAAATGTTTTCATGTGTAATTTAATTATTTATTTTGTTATGAAAATACTTTCGGATGAATTTCGCAAATAATTGGCGTATTTTCTAAGTGCGTCTTTTTATATTTGGTCTCTCTACAGCAAATAAAAACATTTTCGACGGATTTGTTTGTTATATGTAAGAATTGATGAAATTTTCGAATTTTTTTTTGTGAGGTCCCTATATACCACTTAAAAATAGGTTTATCTGTATACATATAACGTAAAATTTAGTTAAGTACTTGTAATTAACAATTTATTTTATTAATTCATGCTCATTATTAATTCAATAATTTATTTTTTACTGTTTTTTGGTAACAAAATCGACAATATCAGAAGAATTAATTGGTGTTGCCTTGAAGTATGATACGAGTTTCGACCATGCCCCCCCCCCCCGAAAATTTTTTGTGTGCGCTATTGTTTCACATTATTAGCATTTCTTGACAAAAGCGTTTTAACAGATGATGGTCAGTTGTGCAAGATTTTCCACTCTATTTTTGAAGAATTTGAAATCTGATTCTAGAAATGTAACAGCTGAATGTTAAGATGAAACAGAAAACATGGGCGGTATTTATTAAGGTGTGGCTGCGAGAATATTGAAGAACCCCCCCCCCCTCCCGTCGTATGTGGAACATTGTTGCCTGTATTCCTTAAATGTTGCTCTTGTAAATACATCTCAACGAATCATTCTGTCTATAATGTTTTCAACAAAGTGTAAAAAAATATGCTGTTTTATCGAAACCTTTTCGAAGCGGAATGCAGTACTTGAAAAAATAAATTTTTTAGCTAGTCAGTGTTAGCGGGAAAGTAACGCGATTTATCTTTCAAAGCACTCAAGATTTTAAAGCAGATATGCAGCTTCACCTGTTGGATGGATTGTTTACTTTAGATGTAATTGATCCCCAAAGAGGTGAAGTTCACGGTTTTGTATTGGACGTAATTAAGTTACAGAATGCTCAGAAACAAATGCTTGAAAAAGCAAAACTCCTTCAAAATGTGTACTAAATTAGTATGTATCGATTAATGAAGAAGTTGATGTTTCTGAGACTGATTTTAATGAAGATAAGTTCAAGAAATTTTGGTCTCAACCACTTACCTTGGGTGAATATCACTTACTGGAGGAAATGTCCGCTTCGTTTTGATTTCACCCTTACATAAAAAATTTTCACTACCCTTTACCAAAGATCCTCACTGAGAATCAAGTCATGTTTCGAAAAATAAATTTAACTATGTCAAATAAAAATATTACCTACTGCTTCAACGAAGAATAGTTCGATTTGTAATGACCTCACAAAGAAGCTTGTTCAGCTGAGAGCAAAGTGTTTGGGAATGATAATAATTCTTTGTCTACAGAAATTACTGTGTTGTCTAGAAAGAGAAGATAGACTGAACAAACATATTTTAAACTCATATCAATGTTAATACTGCAATTTAAACGTAAAAACATATACAATCGGAATGTATTTGAAAACCTTTTTAACTTTTTAGAAAACTATTTCTGTATCCATTGCATCGGTAAAACAGTCCTTCGGTAGCTTAAAAAGAGTGACAAAGTTTTTGAAAGAATTCAGTGCTTCAAGATTGTTTGATAGTGTAGGTCCTTGAGAAAAGGGGACCTCAACTTGAATGAACGTCCGAAAGAAGCTCCCCCCCCCCAGAGGCGAAAACTATGACAACTACGTTTGAAGCTGTCAACTTTTATTACTCTGTCTCGATCAAATTAGAAAGTATCAAAAGCGTAGCAGTTTGTAGCTAAGAATTTATACATTTTGTTTTCTGAAAAATACTTTATACTTTCTAGGCTATCTGGAAAATTTGTAGTGAATACACTTCCCTCCCTTCCTACTTCTAATTCCCAATCAACGCCTCTGGGTTTATGAAGAAATCATGTAAAAAAATTGAATGAGTAATTGTTCAGAATTGAAATTAATTTTCTTTAACAGAGAAAATTGTTCATTGTATAGGTTACAGAATCTCAAAATACTATGATTCATCGATGTGCGATCCTTATCAAATTTTCGTATAAGAATAATTAATTTTTTTTGTTAGAAGGATTAAGATTTTTGGTGGCATGTATAATTGTTACAAACGATGCTGATGAACTAGAGCTAACATTTTGTAATTTACCCAGAGTGGCGCTGCGAGTGCATTTCATTTTCGCGTACATATCAGTCGTGGTGTACAGAACTTGGAATGTGGGAATCGCAGACACGTTCATAATATATCGTTTTTTCCCTTAAATTATTTTTATTTCATAGAATCAATTCTCATTCTTGAGAGTTGGAGTAATTACGCTAGATTATAAATGAATCATTCGACAAGCTCGATTAGAAATTCGAACCTTTGGAAAAGAACTGGGTAAGCGATACCTTTTTTCTTCATTAGGTTTAGAATAAAGCAATTTTTTATTTCCTTTTTTGTTTCTTAGAAAACTTTTAACATAGAATCCCTGCCGGGATCCAAGCTTGAAATATTATTAGAACTATGAGAACAGAAACTTCAACTAGAATTTCAGAAAACTAAAGTAATTTTTTCTTTCTTGTGAATATTGAACACTATTGAATATTGCAATTTGATTTGAAAGTTTGAAACTCGAAAGAGAAAAATATCATTTAGAATGCTGAAATATTATATTTGAAAATATAAACATTGAACCGGTTAAGTTTATTTTTAGAACAGTCTAAAAGTAAAAATTATTGAAAATTTTAATTTGATTTTAAGCGTAATTAGTGATTTGTGCTTTTGCCATATTTAATGTATTAACACAATTATTAGAATTGTTAAAATTAAATATGTAATCATTCAGAACATTTGTTAAAAGGTTGTTAATGACTTAGAAGCCGAGCTATTGAATTTTGGTTTAAATGTTGAGAGAAATTAGATGAACTGGTAGAAATTATTTCCATCCAATTTGACCGTCTAACTTTAGTTGATCAATAACTGGAGAATGATATTGAATTTGTGCTAAATCACTGTAGAATATAGGAATTAAGTGCTGCTTTGGCAGTTCCGGGAGAAAAATATTGTTGCGTCGCCTTCATTGGACTCCTACACTGTATCACAATTGTGAACAAACCACCTGCAGAACTCTGAGAGCACATCATCCCAAAATATCATATCACCTGATTCTATTGGGATGACGCTTCGTGATTGTTAACTTTTTGGAACATCTGTTAGAGCACAACTATAGAGGTTGCTTTGGAAACACGGTATTGTAAGGGTGTAGTGGTGCTTACATCTACACTCGAGGGGAAAAAAGACAGGGAACGAAGCTGCCAGTTTCCCATGAGTTATATTACTAAGTAATTTAATTAACGTAAAGTGTATAATAAAACCCTGTATTGCTAAAGAAAGTTGTGGAGGTGGATGATTTGAGACCGAAGTAAATATAATGTTAAACAAACTTGCACACGCGAGAATCGAGTACAAGCGAGACTCTTGCACATCTGAGTACGATAATTTATCTTTGAATAAATGGCAGAAATTTATTATTTAAACGCGTCTTTTGGAGATGATTTGCTTTTAAACCAAGTTTCTCCAATTCCGGTAAAAGCCTACAATGAAGCCGTAGATTTACTAAATTTGCCAGGCCTCTGCAATATTCGCTCGTACCAATATGAATTTTTTTTTATCATTATGGCTTTCAAAAAATTCTAATGATCTTCGTTGTTTTCAAACATTTGTCGAAAACTATAATGTACAATTGTTTGGTTTAAAATGGGTTGCATTTTGGCAACTAAGCCATTTACAGACAAGACAAGTCCCTAAGAGTGGGAGCCATTTCATTGGTGGCACCCTCTTGTAGTCTTAAGAAGTTTAGATTCATTTAACGTATCTTCAAATCATGAGAAAAATTGTGTCCCATGTTGTTCTTCTCCTACTAATTTCGACTGATTTGGTATTAGATGAGCATGAAACTATCACCACTTCAAACTTTTGAAAATAATAGTTTTGAAAAAAGAAAAATCAACTTTTCGAAAAGATATGAATTTCCCCATGTAAAAAAAATTGAAAATGTTAAACCAATCTCATCAAGGACGATATTGCACAAAAATAATCCTTTAAAATAATTAGAAATGATGATAATTCTGTGAAGGCACTTTATAAACCCCTTTTGGAGCTGAAAATTCAAGATGAACAAGAATTTTTGCATATTTTTACCCCTTGTATTAACGACGTCACGCACAAAATTTTCACGTTTTAATGACTTCTTTTCGCGCACAAATTTTTCTCTTTTCACATTATTTTGACTTAGACAAACGCGCAAAACTTCAGTCATTTTTAAATTTTTTTTTATTTTTATGATCGGTGATTATTGTAGATCAGGAAAATGAAGCTTTTCGCTCGGAACACAAAACGGTATTTTCTCATCATAACGGAGTAGAAAAGTGGTTTCCCCGCACTTCTTTCTTTGTGGAATACATCCTACCAACTTTCTGTCGCGTACTGGAGAGGTATGCTGTCTTTATTCAGAACGCATGGAATTATCTATGTTGTTAGGGTTGCATTGATTAGACTGTATTTTAGTGACAGATACTCCAATTTATTTCACATTTAAATAAAAGACAAATAAACACCTAGAGTACACTTAAACACATAAAGCTCACAACACAAAAAGACGCACGGGTGTTACAACATGTCGAAGACAGCAGAGAGATTTTTCGGAGTATCTCGAGGTTTTATATGAAGCGGTAGCAAGAAATCTAGGAATCCACGCGATTTTCGTGAACTAAGCTTTATTATTCGTGAAAAGATATCGTACGATCGAAACTTGAGTAAACATAGTTTAAAAACGCAGACCGGTTAATTTTTAAGAGGTACTAATAATAAATTATTCACGTGAGAGTCCTGAAGAGGGATAAGTAAGGACCATCACAAATTTAAAAATTTACACGAAATTAAAGGGAATTATTACAAACAAACACACATAAACACTCACACATATTTAGATTGTCTTGTAACTTATGATTCTAAAAGCACCACATAACACTAGGATCTCAAAGTCAGCATGTTAGTGGTCTTGCTGTAAAAAATATTCTTGCAGTTCCTCACAATTTACTTTTTTTACACACATTATTAATCATTTTATAGATTTAAAAATTTATATGTTTTGGCAACCAACCAAGTTTTATTGGCGTCTCTTTTGGTATGCTAGTATAGATTATGCGATCATATATGATTTGTATGTTTACCTTGATGAACTGTAACCTTCCATTAATTTCAAGATTCTTTACTTACATAGACAAGCTGTGAGTAGAATTTCTAAAATATTTTTTTAAAGTTCTTTAGGATTTGTTGCAGAATTGATGTTGGTTGCCTTCTAATCCATTTTTGGGAGTTTTTGTTTAATATAATCTTTTATAATTTTGATTTATTTTCTACATTTCATTTCGTTTTCCCTCCTTTGTCCCAAAGACAGAATATTAGTACCATCAAACTAGTTAAACTCCTCTTTTTCAGTCCTAAATCCAAAATTGCTTTTTGAATTGCTCAAAATTCAAATCTTCTTCCTCAAGATGCATTTCATTAATCGGCAGGATTCTTCTAGTGACGGGTTTTTCTCAGAATGGCTACGGCAAGAGAATCGTTTCTCTCATATGGTTCCTTGTTCCCCATGAAAAAGCGATATCAGAGCAACAAAATCCAAATGTGCAAGAAAACCTGTGAAAAAATCTTCCTCATGTCTAAATTGCGAAAAAAGAAGAAAAAAAGTTAAGCCATCACATGAGTGTAACAATCTAGATTAGATTCCAGTGATGAAGTGATAAAACTGTATTTTTGAAAAGTATCTTTAGTATTCTAAGTAATAAGTAACATAAATCTTTCATTTATTATGTGCATTATTTTAAAATGTGTAGACATTTCGATAACTTGTTTTCTTTTAAAATAATTAAATTTTGAACTATTTGTGAAATTATTTGAAAAATTTAAAAAAGAATCTTGATATCTGAAATGATTCTCTAACTTTTATATTATTAGTTTTTAAAATTTTGATTAAGTTTATTTAAGCAGAGCTGTGAAATTTTAAATTGATTCAATTGGGTTTACATTTTTGCATTGTTAACTGAATTTGTTTGTGTTTAATTAAAAATTTATGATGGTTGAAATAGTCTAAAATCTAAATTGATTCTATACTTCTACATTATTGGTTTTTGAACTATTGATTTTAAAATATTTTAGAAAGATATTGTAAGGAATATATATATATATTATATATATATATATAAACCCCTGATGATAATTTGCAAGTAAATCTATATTTTAACATAATATCCCAAATAATACCTTTTGATCCAGATTCTGAAATTGACATTAAATTTATGATTTACATACTTTGACCAAATTTGTTTTACACTTAACCGTATGATATGGTGGGATAGTGGTACCATTTATATTATTTTTTTTTAATATTTTGTTCTGGTTCTAACACCAGCCTTTATTTTAATATTACATGAGTCTTACCTCCATCGGATACTTTATTTTATACTATGATCCCTACCATCATTGTATCATTATTATGGTTTACTCCAATATATGTGCAACATATTATCTTTATTTTTCAATTAGATTTAAATTTATTGATTGGGCAATCAAACCTGAAACTCCACCTTTTATAGGGACTGTTAGTGTTATAGAATACCAATGTAAAATTATTTCTAAAACATAAAAATATTTCGATCTACCTTTTTGAAGTTTTGGGCTAAATTTACTCAAAATTAATGCTAGATTATGTTTTAAAAATGCAGAGTGTGTTTCATCATGATTATTTTTTAAATTTGATTTTGATGTTGAAAATTGATAATTTTATAGATATTTCAAATGTTTTTTTTATAAATAAAAACTGAATTAATACCAAAGTTTTTGATTTTTTAATTTTCAGAATTTTATATTGATAGAAGTACCAGGTGGATGAAACTTGTTGTCTTAATGATTGTGCAAGGCGTGGAGTCAGTTTTCTAATTTGGTTCATTTCAGCCTGTCTTCATCCTCATTCTTCTACTTGTTTACATTCTAAAGGGCCATTTCAAGGACAGTTTATATTTTAAATATTTTTTTTGTATTTTAAAAATCACATTTTTTAAAAAAATTTTATATAAAGGTGGCATTGTTGAATATTATCATGTTTCTGTTTTAGTGAAGGGAAAACTTCTAATAAAATACTAATCAAACTTTTTAATTTCACACTTGGTATCTCTAAGATACGGGTGTGTGTCAAAGGTCGGAGCACACACGCGTCATGCTGAGGGGAAAAAAGTATTACTTCACGCGAATCTTCACTTGAGGGCGCACATCTTATTCGCCGAAGCTATAGCTCTCTATCTCCAATATATATATATATAATTTTTCCAATGTAAAATACATTTTTAAAAGGAACTCAAGATTTTTCACACTATACAAAAAATTGTTTCAATGAATATTTGTATTTGTAGTTAACAAAACACGACCATTCTCTCCTATTTTTTTCCTAAAACGGGGTATCTGCATCTTTTCGTGTGTATGTGTATTAAAAATATGCATTTTCTTCATATTTTTTATTACATTAATGAATTACATTTTTATTTTATACATTAAGGAAAAATAACTAGAATGAAAGTAAATTTATGTGGTCTTATCTGAAGAAACTGTTACCCCTCCCCCTCTGAAAGTAGAACGTTTCGGCTGTGCTAGACAACAAGGAACTAGCTCCTCAAAAACGAAACATTTGGTCACGTTAACCTTTTCAGGACGGGGTGCCTTTCTAAGAGACGCTCCCAAGGGACGGGGCGAATGCGGAAGGACTTGCCCTACTGGACGTGGTGTTTGTGTCGCTAAGCCTAACTTTAGAAAAAAAAAGCATAAATAATAAAATTTCAGTCCTACCATCGTAATTTTCGGTGCCCCTTTAGATTACTACATAAGTTGTCTGTTACATTAAAACTACAATATAATAACGTTTTTTCTTTAATTTATATGAGATTATATAAAAAATATCACTTACCTTGGGAAATAAATTTTGTAAGCGCTATTCAATTTTGCCAAAATTTTTATTGACGAAACATATTAGTAAACTTTCAAATTAATAAAAAAAATTATGATAAAGATTATTTACAAAAATAAACATTAAAATGAAGACTAAGTGTGAAAAATCTCGAAGCATGGCGAAACGATAAGTCCTACATCGCCCGATTTGCATGCATAAAATGTTAGTAGCGTTTTTTTTTATTTACACATGGTTTGTGACTATGCATTTTTGCTTTTTTTTCACCCTTTTTGTTCATATTAAGAGTAGGAAAATGCTTTCAAAGCAATCAAAAAATAATCTGAGAGGTCAAGGTTTTTGAAATAAGAAAAGTACGTAGAATATATCCGAAAGCAACAAAAACTGTAACAGAACTGACGCAAAAACCATAAAACACTCCACACTGTTAAGAAAAAGAAAATAAAAAAGCATTGGGAGAGTTATTAAAAACAGGTATGTTTTGTATCAAGTGGAAACTTTACGAGCTGTTTGTTTACATTTCGATTATTTCCTCCCCCACCACAGCTGATGAACAAAATACCAAATCCCGGCAGAATATAGTGGCTGCGGTGGCCGAGTGGTCTAGGCATCGGATCATGGCTAGCGTGTCATGAGTTCGATCCTAGTACCACTAAAGATCCGCCGTGTAGGGGAGCGATGTACGTTAAATCTGTCGAGAGCTCAAACGTCCTCCCGTTGGTGTGATGTGGTAGTTAGGAGAGGGGGTGCCTGTTCAGGTGTCCTCCGCGTCACTTGACCATGGTTCAAAATTACGCGGACCGTCGCCAAAAGCCCTCGTGTTTCTAATCAGTGCGACGTTAATAATCTCTCACTCCCCCGGCAGAATATAATCAAACTAAAGGTCAGATTACTCAAACTACCATCAGTTTCAATATAATGGACATAGGGTGCCAACTAGTTGTCATTAAAAATTGTTCCAGCTGAAAGTGCATATATGCATCGCCCGGCTACCGAGATAATTTTTCTTAAATGCATATGTGCACCGCCCGGCCATGAGGTACGTTCGTTCTTGAATGCATATGTGACTCGCCCGTCGCGAAGAGGTTAAGTACACATCATAAAGGATTATTCCTACTTAAAAAGGAGGTGGTCGCGTGAGGTGAACATCGAGCCTTGGTCAGAAGGAGCTTCAATAACACAAAGAGTGATGTGATAATTTCAAAATTAAAAGTATGCTTCACTTTTAAATCTTATTTTGTAAAAATTTAGAGAAAAATTTAAGTTTTGAAAATGCAACGCAAACTAAAAAAACAACAATGATTGTGATGGTAAGTTTTATGAGCAATTTGAAGACTAAAGCTGTGTGTTAAAAATTAAGTGACATTTTTTTTTTGTTGCTAAATATTTGGTACAATGTATTTTAGCTTAAAAATATAATATGTGAAAATGTAAATGTTTTGAACTTGCTAGGTGCAGCTTGAAAATAAAAGTGATCATAAAATATTATTTGAGATTATCTTCATCGTTTAACAGTGAGAGAAACATTGTCAGTTAGGAAATCATGACACAAATAAAAAGTGAAAAGATTTCGAGAGTTCCTGTATTTTTTTAAACAATTCAATGAATGATTCTGCACGAAATGCATATTTAACACAAGTTTACGAAGCTCTTTCCCACAAATTTTAAATTCTTTTAGATTCTCGCATCAGATCTGCTTGTATCAATGAAGCTCCAGGGTATTCTGGCAAAAGATTGCTGAGATTAATTTTTTATTTCATTTATTTTATTTATTTACAGAGCATCACAAACGTGTTCTGAGAATGTTCCGATCGGTTTCTGGTACTCGTAAAATATATGATGCCATCTGTCACTTACTATCTCTACTACAAAAAATACTAATTACTCTAGCATAAAAAAAAGACTTTTTTTATTCTAGTTCAAAAGAGTTCCACATCATGTTTCAGAATAGCTTTGCACGTAAAAAGTAATTTCTATTTCATTCAATATAGTTCATTTGACCCATGTTTAGACTATGATTACCTAGTTTTAATTTAAATCAGTTCAATTATAGCTTGGCTTCTTTTTAAATGGAAATACTGGGCTTTCAATGGAAAGTTAAGTAATATTTAATTGTTACTCCTTAAATATATACGATGGATTTAGATCAAATAAGCACATCCATTGAATACTGTCAATTTATAATCAGTATTCCTTTAAAAAGATAAATCATTTGAATTATTAAAAAAAAAGCATCAATTGTCATTCTATAAAAGAGTATAGTGTCACAAGAGCAACAAAATTAATGAAGAGGATTTTCTCTTAAAAGAAAAAAGACCACATTTTACCTTTTAAAGAGAAACAATTCCCTTTTAAAATAATCACTTAAGACAAATATAAATAATGCTCACATAAATCGGTGACATTCCAGGGAAAATATAAGAAACAAACTAAAAAGCTAGTAGAAAATTACATAAAGCTTAAGGATAAAATTTTGTTGGATAAAACAAACACAGAGATTGCCAGAGTCTTCAAGCAACAACCAGTAGTTTTCAGAAATTGTAATTAAAAAAACAACACACACACACTTTGTGTTTTCAAGAAACATTCATGATATAAGCATTGTAAGACTATTCTGGTGATAAGACTTTTTAAGCTCAGAACTCTTAAGAAATCAGCCATCTTAGTTTTTTTACGTTGTGATTATTCTTCGGGCAATGAAATCAACCATTTACTGACTCCGACAAAGGCCACAGAGAAACCCACCAACAAAGCACCGATAATACTAAACAGGTCCGGAGGGTCGTAAAAGAGGAATGTTTGCCAGATGAAAGCAAGGACTATATCAGAAGCAGACTTCATGGTAGAAACCGGGCCGGCACACTCTAATTGAAGAGCTATAACCAGCGTGGTCTGCCCAGTGTAACTGAAGAATCCAAGTAAAATAATATACCATTTCTGAAAGCCGCAATAGTGCCACTTAAAATCTCCAAAAACGAATGTCAATAGAGCAACTTCGACGACAGCTACTAAGCCGAAAGTGAACATCAGAACCGCGTGATGAACACTTTTCGCTTTCCTGATGCATACGTACTGAGAAGTATTTAAACATAATGATAGCAAAGCAGCCAGAAGACCATAAATGCTATCTTTGTTATAGACGACGGGGTGCCCCATTAAACGGGAGGGCAGTTTGGCTGTGAAGGCTATGCCCAATACGGTAAGAACTACAGTGACCGATTGAAAAGTACTGCAGGGCTCCTTGAGAACCACCCTGGCGGCTACCGTCACAAACACAGGCAAGCTGAAAACGATGGACGTCGCCTCCCCCAACGGTAGGTAGCGAAATGCTATGAAGTTGAAAAATATGTGTCCTCCACCGAGAAGGCCTCTTATCAAAAGGATAAGGCGAAGTTTCTTAGGTCCCAAAACATTCTCGCCGCACTGCACGGTCTGTGGCATTGAGCATACAAGTAATGCGATGAATCTGTACAAGGATAACTGTCCAGGATGTAGGTTTTTCATGTCCTTCACGAGAACAGAGACGAGAGAATAAAAGATGCCAGAGAACAGTCCCAAAAGGAGTCCTTTGAAGAGGGTGAATCTGCTGTCTTTAGGTTTCTCACTGCTGTCGGGTGGAGGAGCCGTTTCTTGGAGGTCAAAGCTTTTACTCCTAGACTTCATTTTAATGTGATGGAAAAAGTATTTTTCGCCTGATTATCTGAAATAAACAAAGGCATTTATTTATATTAGAAATGGTCGAAAGAAAAGAAATATTTATTAAATCATAGCAAAAAGTCATTGTTCTCATACGCATGAAAATAATAAGAAAAACTGGACTCTAGTTCTTAAGCAGAAAGAAAAAGTATTTCTATAAAACATGTGCCAATAATATGCATTTATTCGTATAATTTACTTTTCATGACGAAATGAAATATTTTTTGAAAATATTTGTACAAATAAGAATAGAAACATTGATGAGGGGGGTTCGTACCTACTTATGATTCCGCAAGTTTCATACAACGTTATGAGTAAATAAATTTATGAAAAATTTCTGTAATAAATTATATACCTTTGTATTAATTTAATTTATATTAAATATAAACGATACTTACTTGAAATACATCCAAATTCTATTCATTGCCTTAGAACGTAAGAATTTTTTCTTAAAATTTAAAGTAATATTTTGCTACAAATTGGAAATTAGAACAAATAGAGTAAAGTATAGTTTAAAATTTTCCGATGACAATTTATGGAAGGTATGCGAGTCATATTCTTAAAAATAATTCTTTTGGTTCCAATACTTTAGAAAACTTAACCTTGACGATATTCTGATAAACTCTTATTATATAAAACACGGATTCTCATATTCGAGTATACATCATGATGAATTTCATTATACAGTGTGTTGCCAAATTTGACCGACAACTCCACAGAGATGATAGCAGGCAGTATGGGGAAGACAAATCAAATAGAATCTGGGGACGAAAACCTTGTTTAGTCGGCATAATTCACAAAAAACAGTAATGAAAGGTGTGGTATCGAAATCGGGCGCTGCATGAAAGGGGCAATAAAAAGTAAGAATTACATTTATACGAGCAATGCATCACTCGACGTCAAAACAGTAGTGATTAGTAATTGTCAAAGGAATTGCTCAAAGTTGCGGCCGCGAAAGTCATATTACAGCCTACACTAACGTATGAAGGATTGTTGGACGCTTTCAAACGAATCCTCTGTGCTCGCTTTGTCAGCTGAAGCGACGAGGCTTCCTGACGTGAGATCCCCCACTATAGTCAACGGCGTCTCATACTCGGGGGGCATCCAAGGGATTGAGATCCGGAGAGCGCAGAGGTAAAACATCAGGTCTACCGCGTTCAATCTAAAACCTGGGACATGTATCATGGAGGTGGTTACGCGAAGGGATGGAAAAATATGCTGGTGCACCCTCGTGGGTGAGCCACACGTCTTGAGGCGAAGTAGCCGCTACTCCCTGCGGAAAATCCAGGAGAAGTGGGAAGTTTGCAAACGCCCAGATTTCTTCAACTCTATCACGGGGCTCCGAACCACTCCCGTCGTCTGGCACGATGACTATTATCGTGATTTTCACTGGCGAAACATGGTTTGCGACCCCATGTTCTATGTTGATCTTTCGTCCCCATCTCTGAATTTGTCGGTTAATTTCGGCAACACCCCGTATATGACTCTTTTTTTGACTCTCCTGTGAAATTAATATTAATATTTCAACAATATTTTGAAAAAAAAATAAGTTTTAAAATTTTCGAGAAATTTAATTTCCGTTACAAACTAGCATTTGCTAATTATTTCTAAAATTTGATAACTATAATTCATTGTATATTTTTTGAAATAATATTTTATGAGAAAACTATAAGTTTTTCGTTTCAATTACTTGCAATAGTTATGAAAATTAGGCACTCCTAATAAAAAATTTTCTAAAATACTGGGAACCATTATTTTCTTTAAGACTAAATTTAAAAAAAAAACGGAATTGATTTCTTAGAAGCTTTTAATTTTACTACAAGGAAATTGTTGGGCTCTTAATTAAATTACAAACAACATCCAACTGTCTATGACAGCGATGCTCAACCTGAGGCCCGCGGGCCACATGCGTCACTGGGCTTTTCTGAGTGGCCCTGTCATGGCCCTTTGCACAGGGAAATTCAGTTATTTTCTCAGATAATCAGTTTTTCCTTTTAGTTTGATAACTTTTAGTTCTTCTAAATTTGGCTTTTTTATGATCCGTACTTATTATCAACCATTCAATTCTAAAATGAAGTTTGGTTCTGAAAAGAATTATTTGTTCTAGTAAAATAAAAATAAAAACTATTTGAATAAATTTGAAACAAAAATGCACAAGCAAACCTGAACACATTTTAAACAAATAATATTAATTTCAGTCTTGGAACTCAATAAAAACTTTTTGCTACCCTCCTGCACTTGATGGAAGAAAAAAAGTTTTATTATGAAAGTATCCGGCGTCTAACGTACACATTGAGCACAAACAACGGGATCGAAATGTACGAGTGCGCGTTATACTCCGTGTATAATAGTGATAGCTTCAAAAATGAAAAAAGAGATGAGCATAAAAAAAAATTCAATTCTATATAGATCGTAATACTGCTTATTTAAAAGAAAAGGCATATCTCTAATAAATTTAAAGTGTTGTTCTAGAAGTATTTTTTTTTAAATGTCTGGGATAATACCTTGAATAAATGACTTTAAGACATAACAGCATTGCATGCATACATTTCAGGTTCATTCATAAAAAAGGAGTACACGTTATATACGGCGAATATACCTAAAAATTAAAAAAAAATGTAGCTTGAAAGTATGGATGCGTGTTATACGCCGGATTTAAAATTAAACATAGTAGATTTGTATGGCAGTAGCATGTCAACAAAAGTCTTGGCGTCATAGAGGATAGGAAATCGAAACTATGCTATAACTCGGTAAAAAATGCATAAAACTGGTTTTTTTTGTTGCGCTTAATAGGGAGTTTAATCTAGTTTAAAAAAATAAAATCCAAAAAAGGAGCGAGTTGTAATAATTTGATCAACTTTCTACATTTCAAAAGTTTTTTTTGTCTTATATCTGATCGTGAAATCTTAGTTGTTATTGTCGAGTCCTGCAGCTATTGAAGAGGAGCTTTTTTCCCTCCTAATGAGCTGCATATTGACAGCTACAGCTTTGCAGACATTGTGAGTCCCTATATGGGAGAGTCTGTTAATGGTGGCAAAATCTAGTGACGGCTCTCAGTACCAAATTTTGACGCTTGAATTTGTATTATTTTAAGCTCTCGTCGGATGCTACACATTACCGTCATTCAATTTTTACGGGAGTATCAGAGCCGAATTGATACTCAGTAGATTTTTAACATGTTCCATAATCATATGGCACTCATGGCTGCGATTTTCACACCCAGAAAATGTATCGACTCCAGCCGGTATTGAACCCGTAACCTTAGGCTGATGAAGCTTGCACGCTACCTCAAAGCCACCGAGCCGACCATGTAGACGAGCTAATACACGTTAAAACTGCTGAGGCTCAAAGTCCTCCCGATGGCTTGGTGTGGAAGTTAGGAGAGAGGGTGCAAGTTCAGGTGTCAATTCCGATACCAAGATTTAGAGTTGCAATATATGTTGCCAAAGCCCTAATGAAGCTGTAAAGGGCGACTAATTAACTAGATAAGCTTCTGCTGCAACAGTGACAGGGGATCATGATTAAGATAATTTGGAACGAGAATAAATATTCGCTGCGAATGAGGGGGGTCCCATCTGTTCTGAGGCAGTGATTAAATTTTGAATTCCAATGCAAGAGTATTTCCGGGAGGAAAAAACAGATTTGAAATTGAGGGAGAAAGTTTTATTTTCGTCACTCTGTAAAGCAACAAGAGGGTTATTGGTGATGAAACTCGTCATTTCAACCTCGATCAAGTGACGAGGACAACACCTAAGCAGGTACACCATGCGAGAAGACACTGAGCTTCGGTGTTTGATAGAAATCTTTGATAATTGGTGTCTGCACTAATTATTCCGGCGTTTTAGTACAATCTGTTATCAGGTTTATCTGGCTTTCAAATTCAGAAAGAATTTATATTTCGAGGCATTTACTTGTCTTAAATTTGGTGATTCGATGACATGCGGTGAGAAGATTTGACTGCACGCTTTTCATTTCCTTGCAATACTCCCTGGGAAAAGCAAAGTTCGCGATCTTTCCATCAAATTGTATGGTATTTCTTTAAAAGTTTGAGTTCTTGTTCTTTAGAGTTTACTAGTTTCCAATTTTGATTCTTTAAAAATCATAAAATTGCTTTGAATACTCTCGTTAAACATAATTTTAAAATATATTTCTTAGTCTTAGTTTTCTGCTGCAAAAAAATTTAACATAAGAATGAAAATTCTCAAAAAAATTTGTTAATCTGATATTTGGAGATATAGGCATTCAAGTTGATTTTCTTCTGGAAAAATAGAATGAAAAAATAAACAAAATGTTATGGTGATCCGAAAATGATTTAAATATTAGCCTAAAAGATGTGCTAAAATATTAAAAAATTACGAATCAACGTTTTCAAAATATTTTTATTGTTCTTACTATTTTGCTTAAATATAAATTTTTCTAGATATTTATTTCAAAATATTTAAAAATAAATGAGTGAATATATTAACGTCCCACTGTTCAGCTACACGAGGGCTTTCGGGGACAGTCAGCATAATTTTGAACCATGGCCAAGTGACGCGGACGACACCTGAGCTGGCACCCACCCTCTCCTAACTACCACACCCCACCAACGGGAGGGCATTTGAGCTCTCGACAGATTTAACGTGCATCGTT
Organism: Trichonephila clavata; assembly: GCA_019973975.1. Taxonomy (NCBI): domain Eukaryota; kingdom Metazoa; phylum Arthropoda; class Arachnida; order Araneae; family Nephilidae; genus Trichonephila; species Trichonephila clavata. The sequence goes on from BMAO01028105.1 coordinate 32,608, forward strand.
CCCCTACACGGAGGGTCTTCAGTGGTACTGGGATCGAACTCATGACACGCTAGCCACGATCCGATGCCTAGACCACTTGGCTACCGTGGCCTATCTAAAAATAAAACCAAAAAATGTTAGAAACTGTTGCATTTAAACTTATTTACAATATTTTATCTGTTTATTTTAAGATAGAATGAATTACAACATTGCCTCATTCTTTTTTTATTGTATCGTTTCCGTCATTTTACTGATCTAATAAACACTGCTCTCTATTGAAACTGGTGTTACATCCCCATGAGATAGAAATAGGCCTAATTTTTTCAACATGGCTCTGTTTTTTTTATTATGTCGAACATTTCTACTAGAAGGGGCAGGTGGTACCGTAAAGCAGCTTAACCTTATATCGCTGGCCTAATTCAGCGACGGCCTTAGAAATCATAATTTGTCTGAATTTTAGTCCAAAAACTCTCTCTGTATCTTACCTTGTTATGTTTCTTGGAATCGAAATTCTTTCTGTTTTGGCCTTGTAGGTAACACAATTTTCTCACAATATTTTTCATTTTATTATACTATATATATTAATAGAGATAGAAACAAACTACTTTAGAAAAAAAAAAACTTTTTTATGTTGACTTTGAAAGAGCATTCTGAACAAAAATGTCTTCTTTTTGTCTGAATTTTCTCAACGAAGGTTAAATCCACAAACTCTCATTTTTCTTATTTTGAAAACGATAGAAGCTCCTTTTTTTATTTTGAAATATTACTTGGAATAACAATGTCTTTTTAACTTTTTGAACAAAATTAATATTTTTTCATTTCTTAAGGCTCTTTGACTTTTTTTGTTAAAAAATAGGAGCCGAATTGGATATATTTTTTCAGATATAACAGTAATATTATATTCTATCACACTACTCATATTTATCTGAGTTGACACATTTTTTTTCTGATAAAAAAATACGTTGTCTTATATTGTAATGTTAAATGTGGTATGTTCCTTCACATGGTAAAATGAAAAATTGATTTTTGTGGAATATTTTGAAATTTAAAAGCATTCTATTATAACGAATGCAAAAATTATAATGTTGTAAATTTTTACGAAATGGAGGCATTTTCTGTCTGAAAATGGGCTTCGCGCTTAGCTGGAGCTATCATACATTTGACCTTTCCTCAAAATTCAATCAACTCTATTTTCAAAAAAATTCTTACAAATTTTTATTTTTAATCCACTGCTATGAGAAAATTTTGAGAGTGATTAATATTCCAACAGATTTGTATTATTCTGGAATGAGTCGAATAACAAAATTTTGTTTTAAATGTATAGATACATAAATAATTTCGAAAAATCAATACAAAAGAATCTAATCTCTCTTAAAAATACAAAAAAAAAAAAAAAAAAAAATCTCCCGTAAAATAAAAAGTTAAAACTTACTGATACTGATTTTTTTAATTTACATCCTTCATCATTCTGGGACATGCACAGAAAATAACATCTGGTAGTATTTTAACGTCTTCTTCAGTTTTTACTATAATACTTGTTTAACAAATATAATTTTCTCAGCTGTGTACCTAGAGATTTATGTTAGTCAACAAATCCACTGCAACCCTTTGGGGCGAGATATAAAGCAAAGTAGAAATCTCCAAAAATGTATCGTAATCGATGATTAATCGGTTGATATTCTATATAGCCTTGTAAAAGAAAAATGGCCATCTGATTTATATTGATTGATTGATTTTTTTCATTATAATTCTCAATCAAGAAATATATTTATGGCTCGTTGACGTATTTACGCGTGGATTTGCTTGCTTATTAAAAATACCAGATTGTCAGGAATCATAACTCGAAATAAAATTTAAACGTAAAACAATAAAAAAAAATTGGCTATCTTTCTTCAACAATTTTCCAGTTTTCTTTCTTTCTTTCTTTCTTTTTTTTTTTTTGCAGATATATTTTTACCTCCCCGATATGCATTATTACAATTACTTTATAAGTGTGCCCTCACTGCGAGATGACAAATGTTTGATGACGCTTGTATGAATAAACAGTGGGATAAGTATCAAAGAAGTGAAGGGAAAAAAAAGGATTAAATGTTTAAACTTGACCGAAAGAAAATATCAATCAGAACAAGGAAAATTTTATATTTATTTTAATGCAGCGTTTTTTTGTTTAGTTATTTAGTTCGTGAACTGCATCTGAAATGGAAGATACTCAGGAAGTTCAGTTAATGCTTCAAATATTTTTACTATTATTTCAAAAAAGAAAGAGTGTAATATGATTTTTGATTTTAAATGAGTTAAAGTTCGAAAAATGCGATACTTTCAAATTGAAAATATATTTTATCGGCAATATTTTATTTTGATTGCTACAAAAAAAAATATTGTATCCATAAAAATTACCTTAAACAGTGAAACGTGTTCAAGCGTAAATATTGAAGTGGTCTGTATATTGTGTGCAATAAATCCAATAGAATACGAAGATTGTGACCTTGAAAGAGTTGTCGCCAATCTCTTACATGCGATAGGACATCCACTTTTCCAATACACTGCTTCGAACTCGGAACCAACTTATTCAACATACGGTTGCCCAGTAGAAAGGCCGATGCACGTTAAATCTGCCGCAGCTCAAGCGTCCTTCCGCTGGTGTGATGTGGTAGTTAAGAAAACTAGTGCCAGCTCAGGTGTCGTCCTCATCATTGTCCAAGGCTCAAAAGTTCGAGGTCAGTCACCAATAGCCCTCCAAATAGTTTAATAGTGCGGCTTCAGTACAACTCTCATTCACTCTCAACATACCAGTGTTTACTGATGGAGCTGCCCCAAAGTGGTGCTAAGCAAGATGTCTATAGATAACCCTAGTAGTCCATTTGTTTTTTGCAAAATGTATTTTTGCGATGACTCCGGACTCACCAACCGTCCGTCTATGAAGAGTATGTTTCTTAATATTTCATTTCTCGTCTGTTGAAAAGACACGCGTTCAAGGTTGAGTGTGCGCATCAGTCCCTCAGCGATGCTTGTACAGAAAGACGTCAGCAGCTTCTGTAAATATGTCATGTAAAAACTATTTGTAGTTCTAAATCTTGCATTAAAAATTCTGCTTTTAAGTTAAACATATTCAAGTGAATTATATACTAGTAAAAAGATGTATTTTTTTTAAAAAAAATAAGGGATACATACTACCGCGCGCACTTTGATATAAAAGCATATTTCTTTTAAGTAACTTTTTGAGGTATTTCAGGGCATTGTTTGAATCTCACCCCATAAAGGAAATGTGATGTATTCAAATGAGCAGTCTCATATAACCGGAGAGAGAAAATTTACTTCGTACTATAAAGCTACACGAAGGCCACTGGCGATGGACATCGGCATTTTGAGACTCGGTCAAGTGACGAGGACGACACCTCATCTGGTAAACCACTCTCCAAAAGACCACACCACACCAACTAGAGGGCATTGTGCTTTCATGTTTGAGAGAAATCTATATTTGTTGGCTCTACCACAACTTTTCTGACATTGCAGTATATATATTACTAGCTGTTACCCGCCCGTTTCGCTGGGTATTTCATGATGTTTTATAAATTTTTACTGCTTATATATATGTATAAATTATTGATATCTAAGTCCTAGCATTAAGAATTCGATTGAATTGAAAAATATACTTATACCTACCTGTAACTGTCACCTGTTGATAAAAAAAAAGGGCAGAACTCATCTAATTTGTATTTTCTAAAAATCTCTAAAATTGAAGCATAGAATGATGTTTGCTCTTTCGTAACTCAAAAACCAAGTGGATTCCCACAAAACCAATTTTCGGTGGATCTCTACTCCGTAAATTGAATATGCAAGCCAAATTTCAAGTCTAAATCTAACAGAAAAAAGCAAAAGTTTTACTATAAATATCCCCGTAATCCCGTTAAGAGCCGTTTTCCAAAATTACTGCTCTTAGCGGATTTCAATTCAACAAAAGAAAATGCAAACCAAATTTCATTATTATAGTCCTTGTAGCTCGAAAAAAGTAATTTTTTTTGTCAATATGTCCCAGTAACCCCCTGCAACCCCTCAGAACTTGATTTGCTTAAAATTTATTCTTAGTGGTTCCCTATTCGACAAAAGAAACATGCTTAACAAATTTCAAGTATATGGGTCTAACAATTAAAAACAGGAATTTTTTTCTGTAACTCCTCTTGACCCCTTGCAAACATCTTTGGGGTCAATTTTCATTTTACTCTTTGTTAGAGGAACTCTATTTCATGAAAGGAACATGCCTACCAATTTTCAAGCAGGATGATCAAGTAGTTTAAAAATGGAAATATTTATCGATTACGCCTCTTAATCTCCCGAAATTAAACTTGGTAGTTGATATTCGCAAAAACCCATTTTGTAGCGGTTCTCTACTTTACGAAAGGAATCTGCTATCAAATTTCAAGACTGTACGTCTAACAGTTTAAAAATGGGATAATTGTCTATAACGCCACTTGAGCCCCCGCAACGCCACTTCTGGTCTGTTTTCACAAAACCCATTTTGTAGGGAATTGCACTCTATGAAAGCCAATCTGCTTAGCAAAATTTGAAGACTGTGCGTCCAATAATTAAAAAATGGAAAAAATATCAATAACGCCCTTGAACCCCTGCAACACC
>BMAO01028106.1:0-26083 GCA_019973975.1 Trichonephila clavata
AGAAAATCAAAGTAAATTCTGAAACACGTGATTGGAGAGTCAACTGTTAAAAGATCAGTTATTGTAAAATTATAGCTTATTTTTGTAAACTATATACGACAAGTGATAGTTAATCCCTCACCCAGTCAATTTTTTTGCCCAGAATGTTCCATAAAAAGGCACATTTTTTATTGTATGAAACTAAGCATACTACTTATTAGAATGCGAAAATGGAAGAATTTTAATTTTCAGTTTTAAAGTATCTACACTATATATTTTATTTTATAATTGTGGAACACAGGAAATCCCTATATGCTTGCTTTTTATAAGTACATTTTGCATGTGATGAAGAATATTTCATGTATCTTAAACGAATTTTTCTTATACTTTCAAAAACTGTTCATGTTCGTTCCCCTTTTTAATTAACACGTTTTTATATATTTCCCGTGTACTTAACGGAATTTTTAAACTCAGTTTTTACCCACTTTAAATGGTCGGATTAATACGAAATTTTGCACACTTGTCAAAGACCGAAAACAATACAATAATTTCATGATTTTGTTCCATTGTTCGTATCAGGATCATCAGAAATAGTGATTTCCAGATTTGGTGGCTAATTTCATATACCATTTTTAGATTAGGCAACTAATTCCAGATTTAGCGACTAAAAGATTAAGGTCTAACCTAAAAGCGAATACAAACTTGTGGTTAATACAAATATAACAATAAAAAGTGTTCTTTATGTGAGAAAGGGGAAGGTGTGTGCGTCCGCAATTTCTTATCATAATATAACAATTGTCTAGTTTTTCTGAAAATGGAAATAATAATAAAAAAAAAAGACTCGTGCATGTGAAAAAAATAGTTTATGTTCTAACTGCTAAATATTTTTAATTTTTATAAAGCAATACGTTTAGAAGTGATGATACGAATTAACATTCTTGCAATACGTTTAAAAGGTGATAATACGATTGACACTTAATATTACTATGTTTTTATTAACTTGCTTTCTTGTATGTCTGTCCGGGTGGAATTTTGCGATTGATTTTAAACTGACTTCCCGATGAGCTAGAGACTTGATATTTGGACCATAGCTCAGAAGTGGATGACAATGTATAAATGTGAAATATGAAAAAAGAAGAAATAAATTATAAATGAATAAATGATAGTTTAAAGACTAAAAAAAAACACGCTTTTATTGTAGATCGAACTAAAAAATGAAAAATACATTATAATTTAAAAAAAACTAAAACACACGCTTTTATAGTGAATTGAACTAAAATGTAAAAAAATATTTCTTAATATAAGAATAAAATGATTAACGAGAAAATTAATGCCATTGGGATAAAAGCATGGGGTGCTCTATATTAATTGCTATAATTTCTTACTAGTTCTATTCCGAAATGCGGAGTTAGTGTAAAAATGTAGTACAAAGCACTCCAAGCTTTTACCAAATGACATTAATTTTCTCGTTAATCATTTTATTCTTATAATTAAGAATTATTTTTTTACTTTTTACTTCGATTCACTATAAAAGCGTGTTTTATACTTTTTTTTAAAACTATAATTTATTAAAGGGCTGAGGGGTTTGTGTGTGTATATGCACACACAATTGGAAGCATGGTGTAAAATACTAAGTCTTACATAGCAATCGGAACCGAAATAATATGGTATTTTTTGGCCTATCTTTACATTTTCATTTCTTCTCAAGCAAAAGAAGTACATTGTCTTGCCAATCTCTGTTCTATATAAAAAGTTTTCAAGAATCTAAATTCCTGCCTTCAAAGAAAATTTCCTGCCTTTACCACAAAGAAAAGCCCGGATGAGGAGCATTTCGGTACCATGGACAAATTGCATTGCTTAAACACATACACACATTAGCCCTAATAATCTCAATATAAAAATTAAAAATATGTGCAAATAAAAGATAGAAAGAAGAAAATATCTGTGCCAATACAGCCTATGGGCAAACTGGTTGTGGCCAGCTTTCGATAGCCCATACGGAGTACGGGCAAAGCGCTTAACCCTTTACCTACCGCATTATGATTTACTGTAGTTTTTTTCATGCAATATTTTTTTGAATCACTACATTGAAAATTAAGGGATATACACAAACAAAATACTCAACTTTGGGAAATTTAATCCGTTAGAGCTAATTAATTAATTAAAGATATTCAGCTGTAAAATTAATTATATGCACCATAGGTTCCCAAACGTTTTAGCCTCATAGACCCCTTGACAGGTTTTTCAGTTTGGGGTAGACCCCTACTTACCTAATATGAAATTTGTGCAAATTTATCAACTTAAATGTGTTTTTGACAGCAGGTATAGAGTTATTTACTTAAAATTTTTAACTGTAGCGAAGTATAGAATAGTTTAAAACTTAAGAAAACACATGTTAGTTAATTTAATTAGTTAGTTAATTAAATTAAAGTTTAATTAATGCATAAAATAACTGAGCAACAAACAAATGCTTTTAGAGGGAGTGAGGAATCTGGGGATGCAATAATAAAATTTCAACATTTGGCATCAATCTTATCAGGTTTTAACACTAAATATGTTTCCTCGGTTAATAATGTCCAGTATTTTCTTCCTTCTTTTTTGTTTTGGAGATTGACAAGCGCACTGAAATTCCCAATTTGAAAAACAATTAAAAATTTTCTCAAGATATTCCATAATATGGAATAAATAACAAGTATATATATTTAAAGCTAAAATTGTTGACATCGTTTGTAAACTTTACTTTAAGATCTTCGTTAGTGCATATTCCTAGAGCTTAATTCTTATAATCTGACATTTTTTTTCAAAGTGACCATATAAATTCATTGTCTACTGTGGTACTACGATAGTCAAAAATATTCTAGAACCTAGCTTTAAAATCTAAAAAAAAGGTATTTAAATGTTGGCGACGTTCTTCATTATGCTCTTTTAGCTTATTTCTGGCAAGAAATGCTGAAATGGAATTTGTTTTAATAAAATTTATGCTGTCGCCTTGTAACTGCAATTAAACCTCATTAAATTTAGTAAATAAATCTGTTAAATAGGTAAGTCTAGTTTCCACTCGATTAAATTTCCTTTTAATGCAAGTCACGATCTGGTTTGATGAGAGCCACTATCCATTTACATCTCAGGGACCCCCAAATTATTTTTTGGCTGTCGTGGACCCCTTGCATATCGTCATAGACCCCTAGGGGTCTAAATAGACCATTTTGGGAATCACTGATATACACTATTCACTTAAAATAAATAGTCAAATCGTTTTCTAAGGCCTTCATTAAGATACAAAAAAATAAGACACTTACCTTTTGGCATTAACTACTTTTTCAGAACAAAAATGATGATCTTCGCAGCCCGATCTAAATGTCAGCTGAAAACGCAACTTCTTCTATAAAACTATTCGCCTTCCTCACTAAAATACTCATTATAGAACCCATGCTGCCATATATCTTGGAAGAGGGAATTTAAAAGAATATTCCCGCTAAGTATCATCAGGGTATTCATAAAAATGGTTAATCTATGTAATTTTAAAGTGTACTTATAAGTACCGTCGGTAGATAAAGGTTTAAGGGGTTAAAAATGTTCAATATCCCTGTACAGAAAAAATAAAACTGATAAAGAATTGTATTAAAAAACACAAATAGATTTAATTTGCTGGTGGTGCTCTTCGGTGCTTATTTCATATCTTATTTCTTCCGTTGTGAGTTTTTAATAATTTTTAACCTTCGCTAAATGAAACATACCTTTATTTTCAAAAGGAAGATGTATCCAATGTACGCGATTTTATCGAAAGATTATAAAGTTTGTCCTTATTTTTTGTCCTACTTTGATATTATTTAAATCTGGTGAGATTCTACTTCTTTCCGAGCCCCTTGGTGCACACAGGAATTTTTCAAGGGGAAGGGGGTCGAGGGTCGTGAGTCCATCACTCTTGTATCATGCCCCAATACGTCACCAAATATATTCTTTTGATTTTGTCGATTGTCGGGAACAAAAAACACTAAAAATAAATTATAGAATAAATAATTAGCAGTAATTAATAAAATAAATTGTTAATAACAAATACTTGATTAAGTTTTACGTACTGTATACGTTAGATTATAATGAATCGAGAGAGAAAAAATCAAGGGTGATGGACGGGGGAAGGGGGTCCACCTCACCCTCTTTGTATGCTCGACTATCTGAGCCCCTTTTTTATTTTCCAAAGTTTGAGTAAAAATATTACTGAGCAAAGTGAACTGCGTCTTCTAGTTTTTCCCAGCGCATCTTTGGTTTTTAACACCCTTTTATAAGCTTCACTTATATGCCCTAATACGTCACCAAATATATTCTTTTGATTTTGTCGATTGTCGGGAACAAAAAACACTAAAAATAAATTATTGAATAAATAATTAGCATTAATTAACAAAATAAAATGTTAATAACAAATATTTAATTAAATTTTAACGTACTGTATACGTTAGATTATAATCAATCGAGAGAAAAAACCAAGGGTGATGGGTGGGGGAAGGGGGTCCACTTCACCCCCTTTGTATGCTCCACTGTCTGAGCTTCTTTTTTTACTTTTCAAAGTTTGAGTAAAAATATTACAGAACAAAGTGAACTGCGTCTTCTAGTTTTTCTCTGCGCGTCTTTGGTTTTTAACACTCTTTTATAAGCTTCACTTATTTGAAACGGAATCTTTGAACTCGATTTTTACTCAGTTTTAAAGTTCAGATTAATTCAAATTTCTGCTCTCTTGTCCAGACCTTGCTTGTCTTTGTCACTTACTTGTTGATGACAATACAATAATTTAATAATTTTTTGTTCCATTGTCCTGATCAGAATAATCAGGACTAACGAGTTCCCATTTTCAGATCCCATTCCGCGTCTGGCGACTAATTCCAGATTTGGCGACTAAAAGATAAAGTTACAACTTGGTTCGATTAACTATAAAAGGGTGTTTTTTAGTTTTTTTTAAATGTAATTTATTTTTTTAAAAAAATCTTCTCCAAAACAAACGGGAGAGGAAGGGGGGCACAAAAAAAACCTAAAAAAAAGCACATAAATGATTAGAAAATAATTAAAAGTATTTGGAATTTGAGTTAAAGGTATTCCAGTTCACTTATATTTTCACTACCTCTGATGCAATACATCATTTTGGATTTAGCTTTAATGTCTATTTAATGGTAGTTTAAATTTACATTTTATTTTCCTTAATTATATTTGGGATATCTCTTCTGTTTCTCTCCAGTGTATTGAAATTTATTTTTATTATTCCTTCCACCTCGAGAGTTGCTAATGTTTTTTTGGCGAAATAAGACAACTAATGAATTTCTAATATAATTTATGATGAGCTTTGTAAGAATATTTGGACATTTACTTGAAGTTAACCAAATAAATTCCGCCAAGACTCTAGGAACTCGTTTCCAAAAATAAATTTTCCTACTGTCTCCTTCAGAGCAATTACAGAGAGAAGCCATTTCTAAAACTTAAGAGATTTTTTTTTCAAAGTGTTATTGAGAATTTGTAGTATATTTTTTCCCCTACAACTCAATATAAATTAAATTTCACGAGCTACTTTTTATTTATTAAACTTAATTAATAATCTGATTAATATAATTTTTTAAAATTTAATCAACGATAAAATATTTCTGAAGATTTCCGTAGGTTTCTTAGTAATAAGTTTTATGTACGGCAGAGTCCTGAAAATTCGGCCTAATGTCGACCGAATGTTTATGAAAATGCCGGGTTATCGAGATTGGGATTGAAAAAGATAAGTACCAGAATTTCCTCAGAAAATATAGCTCTGCACTTGTATGTATTGCTTGCTTGATAATACAACAGAAAATAAACTGCCCAAATACCCTTAAACAAAGGGAAAGTACGTATTTTATGAAGGTATAGAGTATTTACTACACAAAAATCAATGAGTACATAGTATACAGTAATTTACCTGATTTGACTCACTTCAGAAAAATATTTTATAAAGTCTATAATGAAAACTAAGCAGCGGACTTAGCAAAAACTGATTACTTTTTTTAAAGAAATGCTCAATGTCCTGTTGACCTCCTTACTGCACTCTGTGTTTTGCTTTTTCCTCACGAAGACGACGAAGGAACAGAAAGTCCATTACTGACGCACCTTGTTGTTCAAAATACAGAAGAGCGGTTTCGACAGCCTTTAGTCCCTCATTATGTGATATTTTAGGAGTTTGTATGGTGGCCTCAACGTTAATGTTTACATCATTTTCCGGCATTTTTTCATTAACTGTGACATAATCAGTAATTTCTACGTCGGACACACTGTGAGGGTAGACTACCGGGTTATCGAGTGCCGAATTTTCGGGACTTTACTGCAATCGTAATTGCCCCTCTAAAATTATTATCTTTTGATTAATACAAGTTATTGAGGTTTAGATATTATATATATATATACACACTCAAGAACTAAAACATTATGACCACCTGTCAATAACGAGTTGGCCCATCTTTGGCGCGCAACACAGCTTCAACCCACTTTGGCATGGATGCCACAAGTCCTTGGTAGATGGACGGAGACAGATTGTACCAGATGTTTAAGCAACGGTCACGCAAATCCGAGATATTACTAATTGGTGGTGTTTGAACTCTGAGCTGCCGTGCCATGACATCACAAATGTGTTCTATCGGATTGAGATCCGGTGAGTTAGGTGGCCAGGACATTAACTGGAATTCAGCATCATGTTCCTGGAACCACTCCAACATAATTTTAGCCTTGTGACACGGGGCGTTGTCCTGTTGGAACATTCCATTTCCAGCTGGAAAAACAGAGGCCCTGTAAGGATGCAACTGGTCCGCAATGAAGTTCAGATACCCTGTAGCATTCATGGTCTGCTCTACCACAACCATGGGTCCCAGAGACGCCCAAGAGAACGTCCCCCATAGCATTATACCACCACCACCAGCCTGTGTATGACCTACTGTACATTGAGGGAGCAACTGTTCGCCTGGAAGACGGCGTATCATGACACGGCCATTGACGTGATGAATGACAAACCGTGATTCATCTGACCAGGCAACTCTCTCCCACTGATCCATGAACCAGTCGTGATGTTCCCGGACCCAGCACAGGCGCAGTTGGCGATGACGCTTGGTCAGCAAAGGCTCACGAGTGGGACGTTTGCTGCGTAGCCCCATATCCAACAGTTTCCGCTGAACAGTGTGCTCCAATACTATTCTACTTGGCCCTGCATTGTATTGGGCTGTCAGCTGAGCCACTGTCTGGCTCCGGTTTTGCTTCACCATGCGAGACAGTCTCCGACAACCTTTTTCTTTGATAGCGTGTGGACGTCCAACACCATGTCGTCTACTGCTGGTTTCACCGTCATTCATCCACTTTGCATAAGTACTAACAACTGTAGATTGCGAACAACCCACGAGTCGTGCAGTTTCGGAAATACTTGTTCCGAGCCTTCGAGCCATTACAATCTGCCCTCTATCAAAGTCGCTTAGATCCGCAGCCTTTCCCATCACAACAGAAGTAAGTGAAAGAATGATTCTTCAGACTTTCCAGCAGCAGTTAAATACCACTTCCACCTGATCACGTGCCTTCCACGTCAACCAGGCGAATTCATTGCAAAATATAGGGTGGTCATAATGTTTTGGCTCTTGAGTGTATATATATATACCAGTAAATATATTGACTACCAACTCCCCATCTTTTAGAGGAATTATTTTTTTAGTATTTTTGTTTAAATATCTAAACTTCAATAACTTGTGTATATATATATATATATATACGTACATGGTTTGCTTTTACTTTTGTTACTTTTTACTATCAAAAAGATTATGCTGACCCAGCATATATGCAATTTTAGTTCAAACTTTTTCTGTAACCCCGACACACAGAGCTCAAATTATCTAAAGTTTTTATTCCTATTTTTTTTTAAAAAACATTCTGCTAGGTAATTCTTGGCTAATCTTTGTTTTTTTTCTTTTCTGCTTTGTATTATATAGCATTTTATTTTTTTTAAACACTGAAATTTTCATAGTCAATCCGTAGAAATTTTAGAATTTTCATAAAAAATCTAACATTTTTTTTAAAAATCATAATTTATTTTAGCAATTTTTTATTTTTTACTAATCCTTTATTGCAATCTTCTTAAAATAACCGAACCGAAACCAATATTCGCATATTCTTTTTTTATTTAACTATTCTTTTTTAAAAACAATTTAAAAACTCTCTTTCACACAATAAAATATGTCTGCCGACTCAATTCAGAAAGCAATAGCACTCACATTCGACAAACTTTATTCTAACAGTTTATTTAAACCTTTCGTAAGAGGCTTCCTTGGCATTTCTAATCTTTGAAGAATCAACAGAACGAACAAAAAAAGCGAGCCTAATATGCGCTGAACTGCTGACTTAAAACCTTCTTTCTGTTTGTTATTATGCGCGGAGAACTGAGGAAAAGTCGGCTTTTCCTGCGCCATACGGTTACTTAGTTTTCGTTTACTGCGCATGTGCCGCCCACACACGATCCTTCAAAATCGATCGCAAGGTACAACCAAGTGACAAAGACTCCGAATTGTAATTCACTTCCAGAGGAGATCTCGCACACACTTTTCGCACTTTCGAACACTGTAGAACAAATTTTGCACCAGCCATGTCTTGGAGCAGAGCGGTAAGTTTATGTTCCATCGTGTTCTGTGCATGTTAAGATTAGGATTAGTATTCTGGTCAGTGACATTAAAAGAGTGCATTGTATATGAGTAAAAACACCTCCCCCTGGAAACTGCACGTCCTTCTCATGACCGCACTATTCGCAAGAGTTTTGTTTTTATTTGCCTTCACTTCTTAGCGCGGATGATCCGGCCAAATTCTATTTTTAGAATGTACGCAATTCTGTATGCTTAGTTATAAGTGTAGCTTTTTCAATGTATCTTATGTTAGGGGATGAGTTACGTTTCGTGAATTTTGCCATGTGCACGTGCCGGAAAAATAAAGAAAATAATTTAAATTACATAATTTTTTATGCAAATAGACCGACTTTAATTATATTTCAGGTTTCTTGATTTAATATCTGCTCAGATTAAAGAATGCAATAAAAAAGATACAAAATAAATGATAATGAGAATTATTACTCTATAAATTAAAGTAATTTTCGAACTTTTCTTGCATGCTTTGGTAAGCAAGGCGAAAATAAAGCATAGTTCACAAAATTCGGAGATAAATATCTAAGATTACTTTAATATTATTCAAATTCAAACAAAAAGAAAACCTTTATTTGCAAGAATTTAAATTTAGAATATAACATTTATTTTCTATTACATTACGTTACTGGCAAGACGGAAAGTTGGTAAAGTAGTTTAAATAAACGACCTAAACAACAAAAAAATGTTTAAGTTAAGTACAGGGTAAAACAAGTTTAAGTTAATTGTAATGAATAGAAAAGTATAAATGAAATTAATGTTTGCATTAAATAAAAAAGCATGATTTTTTTAGTTTGTTAAAATTTATTCAATTTGTGGCAGTATGTAATGACGGAATAAATTGGTCAATCACTTATAAAGTAGGAAAATCCGTGTATTTCACATTTTTCAGAAAAATAGACGTTTATTTATTTGTAGGAAAATTTATTTATAAACAGAAATTACTCTCTCACATATTTGATCTAAAAATAAAAGTTACGAACATAAAGAAATTAATTATTAAAGTTAATCTTCCTTTTAAAATAAGTTTTTGAAATGCTTCCACGTAAAGGAGAATATTTTAAAAGTTTAAACTTGCTATTTAAATATTTATACTATTCTGCATGTCTCATTATTTTTCTTAGGTTAGAGAATTTTTATATTTTTATAAAACTTTTATTTTGTACGAAACATAAATAAAATTCTATTGTGTGTGTGTGCATAATATTTTCGTTAAACGTAGTTTCTATGTCAATTTATTTTCCTTCTTTTATTTTCACCCCGTCTTTGTTATGGAACTTATTTTCATTATTAACAATAATCTTTTTAATATTTATCAATATTTTTTTTTATTGAACATTTTCTTGAAATATTAACTTAGCTAAGAAAAACATTGCACATGTGTAAAGATAAAATGTATTAAACTATTATTACACGAAAAATATTAAGAAGAACTATGTTTTTTTTTAAAAAAAGAAATACCAATTTTTTGCGTGTATTTTTACAGTATTATTATTATTATTATTTTAATAAAGCACTTGAAAAAAAAATATTGATTCGTGTTTTTAAGGGGGAAAAAAAAGAAAGAAACTCATAAGTGGAGTAACATGTAGAAAGTTTCATAGCGATAAAAAGTCGTATGCAGTTTTTCCTGGTAACTTTTTAAATAACATTTTCGACAAACTCTCTAATTAAAATTTTTTGTATATTCTTCATATGTATGAAAGGATTTGCAGCTATAAGATAAATAGGTTTATTACAAATGTTCTTTTTGTGTTGAAATTACACTTTTGAGAAACTGAAATTTAAAGTAAAAACTTTTACAATCGTGCTCAGTAGTTCATAATACATAATAATGAGAGCAGCATCATAATTTGGATTCTAAAATACATTTTACTTAGCAGGTATAAAAATTAAAATTGTATTAGAAGCCGAAGAGGATGTTGTTTTTTCTAAATAAAATGTCAACTTTTTGAGCGAATTATATGAACGGCCCCACTTCTATAACTAATTGTTACGCGAAAAGATTAGAACGAAATTCATCAATTAACTGCCAGTTTAATTTATGAGGGCTTTAAGTTTGGCATATCTGGCAAATATAATTTTTCAAAGATTGATCCACAAGAAATGATGATTTGTGTCAGTGGATTCTAAGAATTAAATACAGTGCATGCAAAAAAAAAGCCTAAGCAATTCATCTATTCAAAACTTTATAACTGGACGGAAATCTTCATTTGATTCAAACTTATCAGACGCAATACATCTTTAATATGTAAGGTGATTCGCTACCAAACAAACAAACTTGTAGGGTGTACAACAGGGCTGGGCAGACTTTTCCAGGGGGAGGGCTACTTTTAATTCTATCAAGGAGTTCTTGTGTAAGGAGTGCGTCAGTGGCGCACACAAGGGCGGGGAAGGGGTCCAAGGGTCCGGACCCTCCCTCGTAACCCTTCATTTTTTCCCGATTAATTATAATTCCAAAATGTAAATAAGTATTTGATATTAGTAATTTTTTTATTTGTTAATGTTAATTATTTGTACAGTAATTTATTTTTTGCTATTTTTTGTTCCCGACAATCGACAAAATAAAAAAAAATGTTTGGCTGCGTATTGGGGTAAAATATGAGAATGGTAGGCCTTTAACCCTCGATCCCCTTCCCTTTAAAAATTCTTGTGTGTGCTACTGCCCAATGTCGTAGGTGTGGTGTGAGTTAAGGAAAAGGTTACTATTATAACTTAATAATAAGTACGGAGTAGGTACTTTTACCTACAGATCTAGAATATAAAAACAACACTTTTAAAACCACGTTTAAAGCAAAACGTAAAATACAAACTTAATAATAATAGCACCAAATATAATTATATCAAATGAAACATTTATTATGAAACAATTCAAAATACATTAAAAAAAATAAAACCTTTTTATCTAAAATTAGTTTTCGTTGTTATAGTAGGTAGAAGACTTAGTCTGCGTACTGTAGCCATTCTTGAATTTTCCGTATATAATTACTAACTGGTAAAATTTGTAGGTCACCCCAAAATGCCTTGGCGATCCACCGGTCGATCGCGATCGACGTAATGCCCCCCCCCGGGTGTACAGAGATAACTCGGAATCACACAGGAATGCAGAGTCGCAAATGCTCCAGTTGCGAGCTATGGTGCAAATGAGAGAAAACGAAAAGAAACAGCAACTCATAAATGGAACAGAAAACATTTTATTAAACGGTTGTAGTACAACAGGTGTTCAATATTACGACCAGAAGTCATCTGTTAAATCTGACAGCGACGCTGGATAGAATTCCTCAAGTCCTGAAAGATTCCTCCGGGTAGTCTTGCGGTAGATGGTGTTGAACGGAAAGTTTCGTGAACACCGATCCTGCTAAAAGTCTACATTTGATATCCGTTTCTCAAGATGGTAGTAGGTTGAACTCGTATTCAAAAAAGGAACTGTTCGACATCCTTACAGTGTATTGAACTGTTGATTGTAACGCTCACGCTACGTGGCGGTTGTACCACGAACGTTACCCGAACAGTCTTTTTCCGCATTACACGACCTTTGCAAGTGTGAACAGAAGGTTATGTGAGACTGGCTCTTTAAGAGTTACCTGGCTCTTTTTGTGTACGAGAATATCTGTAGTTTATAAGCGGAAACCTGAATTACCAGGAATCTACCAGGACGTTAGGAACTCCATGCAACGTCACTGTCAAGCCTTCCAGACGAATACTTGTCGTAATTTCGAACACCTGTTGATATATAACCTTTCAATAAAATATTTTCTGCCCCATTAATGTGTTGCTGTTTCTGTTCTTTTCCTTTGCTCTCAATAAATAGCTTGGAACTACGGCATTTGAGACTCTGCAGTCCTATGCGATTCCGTGTCCCCTTTGTACCCCCTGCACACCTTGCAAGGTTGTAGGTATGGTAGCGAATTACCCTGTATACATCGATTTCAAATCATCTAGTTGTAAGTAAGAACGCTTATTATAAATATGTAATGATGACCTTATTTTGATTTTCTACTCAGCTCTTTGGAAATAAATAACATTCTTTGTTTCACCTTACGAGGATTTTTGATACAGGACACATCAATTTTTTTTTGCCATAGAAATTATATTTTTTGCATGATTTTTTTACACAATTTCCGAGGACGTCATGTAAAAAACGAATTGGTTACGTATATATAAAACATTATTTTGATGTTTCATTTTAAACTTTTTCATCGAAGTCAACATCAGACGATGTATTGAATTAGGAGAGGATAATGTTGAGTTTAAATATCAAAATCAAATGTATCTTCTGTGTTATATGTTCGATGTGCTATCAGTCCTGGAACATCTGAAGATACATTATATATATAGTTAAGTTAAAATTTAATCAAAATTCCTGTTCCCGTTTAATCTTTATTTTCCTGCTTTGTACGTATTCCCGTAGAAAATTCAACAGCTAGTATTTCTTTTTAGAAAAGGTTATCCAACTTTGAAATTCCAATCCTATTTCATTTCCTTTCATGTTCATAGCTCTAACTTTTTCACGCGTTACCTTCCATTTTAAACCTACAGTAAAAAGTGCTGAATTAGCTAGAATTGAAGCAAATATGGAACACATTCTCCAAATCAAGAGCAGTTAGAATCGATTTGCATTACTGAAAAGACTTTGAAAGCTGTCTTCATAGCTAATAAAAACTGAATAACCAAACAACTTCCATACTCTTTTCGAAACTTGTGTGTGTGTAGATGTGTGTGTGTTTTTCTGATACGGGGTCTACAAAACTGAAGAAAGGGACTGGGAGTGCCATCTTATGAAAGAAAAGTGTGGCTACTGGTTACTTTTGAGCTGTTTTTTTATCTGTCTGTTTGTGCTGTTCTGCTGGTGTTATGTTTTCCTTCGCTTTTATGTTTGAAATAAAACTGTTTGACCAAAAAATATCGGTTCTTGGTTCGCTTTCGCAACATATCAAGAAGTCAATATCTAAAAGTTAAATTTCATCGAAGACAAACATAAAAAATATATAATGCTTCCTTTAAAATTTTTGTAATGGAAATGAAGTGAGTATGATAAAATCTCGCGAGAAGAAATTTTTTAAAAATAATCTTATCCATTTCGTTAATGGACTGACATCTGGAGAGTCCTTACCGGAAATTTTATCTCTGCCTGAATAGTTCAGCAAGCTAATACTTAAAAAATCGAAAAATTTGTAATCTCTATTATAAAAATCTGAACCTAGCAAAGGATTAATAAAATTAAGAAAATAAAGTAAATAAATAAATTCTTTATGAATTTCTAGCAAAAGTTGCAAAAGGTATAAAGGCTGAAGTTCTTTACTTCTTCATTTTGGCTGTTGAATAAAATTTTCTTAAATAATTCTTCGTCTAGCGAATGGGGAAAAAAATGACATAAAAATTTAAAATAATGGAATTGGAAAAAGTATGGCATCGGGAAGAAGAATTTCACCGCATAACAAAATGCAGACTTCGCTTATCATGCACGGGTAGTTGAGAACTAGCATGCTGATTGGTCGAGCTAGAAAGAGATTAAAGGAAACAGGGCTTAGGAAATCAGCTCTTTCACCTTTATAAAGGAATTACATTTCGGCTAATGCTTAAATAGAACTTAAATTGGTAAAACCTTAATGAGATTATCTGCGCATTAAGTCATGCACAGTTTAATGCTTGTGTGTGCTTTCCTATTAGCTCAATGTATTTAGGGTTTAATGTATATTGGATTAAACTCTAACGTATTCTGCAATAAATGTTTGGGTTAGATGAATTGAAAATTGATCATAGTTGATATCTGTGAAAAGATTATGTATGGAAAGGCACTGTTAAGAACGCTTGTATTTATTCAAAAGAAATGCCTGTATTTATTCAAAAGAAAGTTCCATTATATTTTTATGATTAAGTTTAATAAATATATACCTTAAACTATATAGAGCGTTTTGTAGATGGCATTAAAATCAGTTGCTAGGAAGTTAATAGAGTAGCTTATTGAAGATTTTCATACATACGTAATTTCAAATTCTTTTGAGGAAAATGAGGAGAGACACATATTTGACAAGTATAAATATTTAAAGAACACTCGACTTTTAGTATTATTGAATAATTGTAGAAGAAATATTGTATAATTAACTAATAACGGGCACTTATTTTGCTAATAAATAATAGGTTTTTACATTAAAGATTTACATCTTTTATAGCCATTATTGTCAATATTAGCTGTTTCCAGAACTCCGTGCACACTTTCTGCTTAGATAAATCCTAGTATCAAAAAATAGTTCTGCTATAATAACAGATATTCTGTATTATAAATACAGAACAGTGTACAAATATAATAGCAGTCAGAAATAAATATTGATAGTATATAAGGGAGAATATATTACTACTAATAATAAGTAATAAGTAGTATATACAAAAGAATGATTTTATAATGGTAATAGATAGTACAAAAGAATGGCTTGATAGCAGTGTAATAAGTGATATGATAGTGATAATAGATAATGTGTAAAGAATAATTTAATAATGATGATAGATCTAATAAGTAAATGAAAGTTAAATCTTGTGTACCTTAAACAAAACTTCAATTTTTTTTTATCTAAATAACAATATCTCCAGGTGTATGAGGAATTTTGTTAGGTATTTTTTATAACTCTTTTAACTTTAAAACATGATAATTGTGATTACAAGAAATACATAGGTATATTATTATTTTAATTAAAAAACTTTTTAAAAAGTTGAACATTATGAGAATTTTTGTTAAAATTTGTTAAGTGATAGGTAAATATTCCATGCCCACTTTTTTTTTTATAAAACTGTTGCAATGATTTTTACATGTTTTTAAAATTAGTAACTATCAAACTGTCAAAAAGTATTTTACAAAATATACTAGAAAATCTAATATATCCTGATGAATTTCATAACTCTAAAGACATTTTATAAGATAGTTATATGAGCATTATTTTCATTAAAAATAATCTCTTTATGTCTATCAAGAAAACTATCTTAAAAATATTTTGAAAGATTTTTTTTCCTAGATTATATTTTTTATTCTTAACATAGGAAAAATTATTCTTAATTATATGGAGTATTTTAAGTGAAACGTTATAGAGTCTAGTTGAACTGATATTTCTCAAATATAACGATATACTTACGAAAATCAAAGTGAACCACAAATAAACAGAATAATCTCTTATGATAGCTATTTTCTAAATGCAGTATTTTTTATGTAAAATAAAATGAGTAATATAATAATTTAGAATTTGTTAAATGTTTAGAGGTGGACTCATATAAAATTTTATTTATAATAATATTCGTAAAATTCATTCAATTAAAAACACTTTCAAGCCTTAATATTTCAATTAAAAAAAATTTAAAGGTAAAATGTCCTTTAAAAGAACATAATTTCACGTATAAAATAATTTTTCAATCCACATGCCTATGAGAATTTTTGAAAAGGGAATTTCTGATACATTTGAACTCAAAACATTAGAGATATTAACCATTTAGAAGTTTTAATGGATATTTGATAGTTAAAATGAATTTATACGTTTTGTTGACTCGATGAAAATTTTTCTTTTATTTTCTCTCTCGTGCGTAGTTTAAAGTAAGGAAATTTTAATTGAAAATGCCTGTTGTTAAAATAAATATACAATTCATTAAAAGAAAAATTAATTGTGAAATAATATTTATAAATATTTTGCTTTTTATATTTTCAATAATCAAATTTAGATAAATGATTAGATTGCTTGTTTAAAAAGGAAAATATTTTAATCATACCATCATATTTTTTGTTTAAGCAATCCCTTTACGGATGCATAACTGGAGTAAGAATAATTTTTAAAAATATCTTAACAGTCATACTTTATTTAATATTCTTTTACTTTTCCGTTTCGCCGGTGGAAGAGATTAAGGCGCAAAAAATGGTACAACCTGCGCCAAGAGGAATATTCCTGCTGGTAACCTGTTATTACCACATTTTCAAAGCAAGTCGTGATCTTTTCTTATCAGTAATGTCTATTTTATAATATACAAAAACAGACGAAAAACCAATGAGAACTAACATTTATAACATTTTTATGTGTATATTGTTGTTGTCGCCAATAAAGCCTGCTTGGCGAGATTTTCGCCGGAGGAAACGGAAACATATCAAATTTTTTTATTATAGAGCAAATAAATATTAATTGAAAAATATTATTGAAAGTAGGAAAGCGCTTTAAAATTTGTTTCCCTCTTAAAATATATACTTTTAAGCTTTTCTAACAAAAGTAATTGGATTATAAAAAAGTCAGGCAATTTAAGTGGTGTAAACTTCAGAAATAATTGCGTAAGCGAATGTTACAGGTAAGATATTTAAACCTTTTTACCATAAAATTCTTGATAATTAATTACAAAAACAATTTTTTTGAAATGTTTTTCGAACAAATGTAACAAAAATTACCGATGAATAAATATTATTTTCCTTTTATGGATAGAGACGTTTATTTACCGGCAAACAGTGAAAATAATATCCCCACATTGCACTTTAAATAAATTTCTATCAAAGTTAGCGAATAAAAATAGCATGCAGTAATTTTTTTGCAGTATATATATCTTATTTCACTTTCAAGAAATGCTTTTGTGAAAAAGGGGTTAATTCAGTAATTAATACATGGTTCTTTTATATTTAATACGTGCAAAAAAAATATTACGAATAACATTTTCAGCATCTTTTTTGAAGTTTCGTAACAACTGCTGTTTTTTGTGTTAAAACTTTAATAAGTAATGAATGTATAAAAATAATAACTCTGTAGAACATTGTTGTTCCTTGTTTTTTCGATGTAACTCATGTATAATTCTTTATCTTTCTTATATTTTTTACGTTTCTAATAATTCAATATAACTAAACTATTACTTTTAAAAAACGTGATAATTTTTCAAACATAAAGAATTAAAAAAAAAACATACAGATCTCTTGGTAAGTCAGTCTTTTTTAAAATTGTTTTAATATTAATGTTATGTTTGAAATAATTTGCTGTGATTTTTTTGTTAAAATATAAAAGCTTCTAAATTATCGAATGATATTTTGCGATGTTCTATTTCCTGATTCTTTAGTTCCATTGGTCAGTTAGACGATTATATCCATTGTATTTTTATGTTAATCCAATGATTCAGTCCATCCTTTTAGACATTTTTATTTCCTTAGACGACACAGAAGACATGTATACAGCACAAAGAACATTACATAACTGATTCTACAAGCTAAAAAAACTCAGATGACTTGGAGCGCCATCTATTCATTTTACTTTTAATTTATAACATGCGATTTGGTATTGAAAATCGGCTGATTTTTTATTGTCAATGAAATAATAACTAATAAAAAATTTATATACCAATAGATATTCATTTGCTTTCAACTTCAAACGTAAATTCTTTTTTTAATAATTAATAAATAAAAGTAGTTACAACTGATGGACATCAGTTTCATGAAATATTACTTAAAAATATTCATGAAGTGAGAAATGAAACAAAAACTATACTAACGGGATTTAGTATTCATTTTAACTTAAATCATTAATACTAAAAGGTTTAATTACAATTTTTTATGAGTTTATGATTGTCATAAATTATTTTTTTCTTACTTTCTATTACATATAGAAAATTCTTAGATCTCGAAATTCATTGAAAATATTCTAAGTGTTTGAATCTACAATTTCTGACAATAAAGTTTCGTGAATGAAGTCAGAATGACCAATCTGGCAGCGCCGGCAAAAAAACAAAAAAAAAAAACCTGCACATGCGTAGTGGCATGTATTGACCATCTGCCCTCACCATTGTTCTGTTGGGTGTCGTTTGTATTCCATGTAAGACTTGTTTTGCAAAGTGCTTGTTCAGTGCGTTGGTTCTTAACTAAGAATAGGAAAATGAAGGAACAAAAGATCAATTTAAAGTTTTGTTTTAAGCTTGGAAAGACACCGAAAGAAACTTATGCGATGATGGTACATGTTCATGAAGATCAAGCCCTTTCCATGAAGTGTGTGTACGAGTGGTTCACCCGTTTTCGAGAAGACTGGGAAAGAGTTTCTGACAAAACCCATAACTGTAAACCGGCGACATCCGTCAGTAGGGTAAGAACCCAGTACGCACAAGGTTCATGGTTTTTGTTCACGACAATGCTTACCCCTCTCACAGCCAATATCTTCAAACAGTTCCTGGCAGAAAAGGGGGTGGTTCAAATTGAGCATCCACCGTATTCGCAAGATCTCAATCCTCCAGACTTCTTCCTATTTTAACGACTCAAACTCACTTTGAAAGGAAAGAGATTTGATGATATTCCTGACATCCAACGAAACGTGACGAGGCTTTTGAACTCCATCCCAAAAGAAGACTTCTTGCAAAGTTTCCCGGACATGTATAGCAGATCTAGGCGGTGCGTAGTTATGGGAGGTGACTATTTCGATGGACAGTAAAGTAACTTTCGTTAATATTTCATCTACGTTAATGTTACAGGACTATTCACCGAACTTTATTGTCAGAGGTTGTATATCATGAATTACTCAAGCAATAATAAACTATCACTTTTTAAAAATAATTTTATATTGTATGGAGTATTTTTAAAAGAAATTTGAATAATGATGACAATCCTTTTACATTAAAATAAACAAAATCTTAGGTTGAATTTTTAATATTTTCTTATTTTTCTTAAGTTACACAAGGAGAAAATATTGATCAATGCAGAGCAAATTAACAGTTAACTGCGTATTTGGTTGTATTGACAAAATAAAAATCTAGCATATATATATATATATATATATTCTGAATTTTTATTACATTTTATATGTGGAAAAGTTATAACATCACAAAAAATCATACAATAATTTGTATTTGAATTCATTTAGTAATTATTCAGTTATTTCTCACAGAATTACGTTTATTATTCACTTATTTTACTAGATTTAGTTTAAATAAAATAAAATAAGTATCTTTCTCAATAGAAGTATTTTTTCCCGATAGAACTCTCTTCCTGAATAGCGATTTATGATACTTTTTCTAAATGTTTTAACCTATAGTTCTTCTATTTTGAAAATAACACTTTTTTTTTACTCCTGAACCTTTTAACTTAGAAAATTTAAACCCGTGAGGAAAAAATTCAAACAAAAGGAACTCAATAAAAATTTATTGTTAAGGAGAAACTTTAAAACTTTGCTTGTTAAAGAAACTTGGAAACTTGTACTGTGAAAAAAGAAGTATCGAAACTATTCGTCCGAAAAAGAATGTTGAACACTTCTTTCTTAAGAGTAAGGTTATATAATGATAGACTTTTACGCGTTACGAAATAATGCGTCCTTTTTAAATTATCAAATTTATTTTAAATGAAATTTTAATACATTAAAGAATATGTATTTAAAATTAAAAATATCGTCTGAAAAAGAATACACAATTGTATGTAAAAACTACATATCGAGAATAAATAATTATACAATAGTAAATCGGTACCTTATGAGAATATTCGTAAACTAAAATCCTGATACAGGGAATTATACCTTCGGGGAACTTTGAAGCTTCCAATTCTAACCCGAAGACGTAAATCTGTTCATATGTAGATTTCCCAGAGGTAAATTTCCTCGGAATAATTTGACTCGTAATTTCTGTTCTACATGATTTATTTGCTCGCAAATAAATAGTATAATACCGAGAATTTCGATTCATTTGAAATTCAGTAAATAATGATTGAACATGCTTAAATAATACCTCAGTTCATTTAAATTTAATAGGCAATTATTATTCTCTCTTTTGAGTAGATTTAATATTAAATAGAAATGTATTTGATGACGAAAAGAATTTTTGAAATATATTTACATGAATGGTTAAAATCAATGCGAATAAACATTTGTTACAGTATACTTTTATTAGATCATGTAAATAATATCATATAGTTACTTTTGGTATAAATAATTAGTTATGTAAGAGAACATTTAGTAATAGCTATAATTTGATAACGGGAGGATTCTTGATGTTATTTATTTTAACAATGAAAAGACTTTGGATTATTTATGTCCTGACATTATCCTTTTTATTAAAATTGATATATCTTTAGACTCTTATCATCGAGAGGATTAAAATAATCATGCTGTAAATAATTAAATACCATATTTCTCTTCATATGAATTTTACTACTCCAGAAAAACATTTTAATAACTTTAAAAACAATATCATCCTTCTTATCATAAATATTATTGCTTAATTTATGATCTATAATACGCAAAATTGTATACAGTTAAGTTGGTTGTTCTGTTGTAAGTTGGTTATTGTTAGTTTTAACAAGGTTTAAATAAGTAGGATAAAAAATAATCTAAATTCTTAAATTGATTATTTTTACCAAAAATAATTTGACACATCAGTATATCTAAGAAAAATTTTTATCTATATTTTACTCTTAAAAATGTTATTCTAAATTATCTAAACTGTTGCTAGCAAGTCCCTTTTGTGGAGAAAGCATTTAATAGTCTTTTAATAATTTTCCTTAAGAACTAAATTAATGAGAGTGTTATAATTTTGAAACTTTATAACACGATTTAAACTATAATTATTATAATTTTTAAAACTACCTTTAATAAGTTATTAATATTTCTATTAAAGTATAAATAGATCTTCAAAATCATGGCTGTGTATAGAATGAATTCTTTTGTTTTTAAATAAGTAATGAGATGTTAATTATTTTTAATAATAAACATTTTTATAAGATTACTTAGACTTTGTAAAAAAGATTGTAACGATTTTCAAGAAGCAGTAATAATACTTTTAGAACCATTAGTAACACTAGTTTCATTGAGAGAGAGAATAACACATTAGAGAGTTTTTATATGATTAGAATTTCTCTATTGCATATCTTTGATTTATTAAAAGAGTAAGAATATTTTTTATACATAAAATACTTTTCCAATTTTATGAAAAGAATATACTTAAAAATATGTTACAAATTATATCACCTTTAAATCTCTCATTAGGTTAATTTTTTAAAAAAATACTTGTATTATTATGGTAGCTATTACCAACCACACATCCCCCCCCCCCCACACATCTGGACTTGGTGTGTGTATGTGTGTGATTTTAAAAATTATTTCTTAAGAAAGTTAATGTTCAATGAGAAAATATAATAGATTATTCATACTAATTAAATATTCAATATTCCAATTTTTATATATATATATATATAAACGTTAGTTAAACCTTTAAAACATTTACTGAAATACTGAAAGTAAGATTACATTTTCTTCGAAAACACATTAGCAGAACACATTCACATTGATGACTGGAATAATTTAGTTTTCATCTGAAAGAATAAAGAAACTAGGTTAAACATTGTGTAGCTCACGCTAAGCACGCATTTATCAATTTGAATGAGTAATAAGTAGTTATTGAGCTTGCGTGCTAGAAGTTCATCGAAGTAACTCAGTATTAGTTCTGTAAGAACTATCCTGAAAGATATAGTTTAACCTGTTCATTTGTTCATTATATTTTTACTGCGATATTTATATACGTTCTTACGAATTTGGAAATGAAAAGTAATTTAGAAGCTGTGGTTAATAGAATATTGAATTACAAGATCACTTTAATCGAATTCAGCATATTTAGATATTTAAATCATACAAAAAGAATTAATTTAATATATGAATTTAAGTTTTATATATCATTGCGCTGTAAATAAAGTTTTTATGTATTAGATTATAGCTATAAGATTCTGAATTTTTTCAAATTTAACCAGAATAACTCCCAAACACATGTCGATAACGATGATTACTTTTCTACGTTATTTTCTCTAATCTAATTTTAATAACAAAATAAAACATCGTTCAAGAATTTGAGTACAATACACAGTAAATAATTCTAAAATTTGCATTTTTTCCAGGAGTTAAATTTAAAAAAAAACGAGAATAATTGAAGAACATCGTGCTTTGGTATAGTTATACAAGGTTTTTAAGGCAATTAAAAATCTTCAGAATATCGATTTTGAGTTTTTGATTTTTCTGAAATCTGAAATTCATGACCTTTCCAGGAATATAATATATTTGCCATTTTATGAATTAGAAGTATGTCAAAATGACTCAAAAAATAATCAGCTGTTGTGCCACGCCCACTTTAACAGATAAAAGTGTAAATATTTATCTCTTAAACGTGGAAAGCAGTTGCAAAGCCTCTACATTTTTTCATTTAATCATATACAATTAGCTGTAGATTAATTGTATAATAACTGCATGTTTAAATTGCTAAAATTTAAGCTTAATTGAACAATTGTGATTTTGTTTGGATGCATCAGAGGGTTAAATTTGATTGGTTTATTTATTTTTTTTGTACGTTTCGAGTACTTATTTATTTGCTGAAACTTTTCAAAAACTGAACTGATTTCTGGAATTCTATAAACAAAAAAAATATTACTTTTTAAACTTCTAACTTTAAACTGATATGAGCTCAGTTAAATAGAGTGTGATATCTGAAACTTCTTTTATATATTTTAATTAAATTTAAGTGTTAAGAACTGTAATTTTTAAAAATAATATATTGTAAATTTATTTCGCAATATTTAGTTTTTTTTAAATAAAAATTTTATTCATATGATTTTTGTTTTCTAGATTAAAATAAAACTGCGAATAATTATATGTTCACAGAGTATTTCAATAAGTTTATCATATCACTATCTTTATGTATATCAGACATTATTTGTTAACCAATTTCAGTTTTCTCTCACAATTGTACCAAATAACTACTAATTAAAAATGTATTTTCAAATTTGACACTCAGTGCATTTCCCTAAAATTAAGTTTGGAACTATCATTTTTTTTGCAAAATAAATTGAAGAGCTTAAGATATTGTTTTACATTGTAAAACACTATCGTGAATAAAATACAAAATTTTAAATATGTACATCTAGTATTTGGAGTTCTTAAAATAAAAATAAAAAATACACACATCTGCATATTTTCTCCTTCCTTTGGACATTAGTAACTCTTACAATCTTGAACGGATGAATAAATTTTTAAAAATATATTGCGATATTGTTACATTTCCAGAGTTAATCAGAAACAAAGAATGGTGAAGTAAATTAGTTCGCATGAATTGATGGAATTCTCGATTAAGATCCAAAAATTAAATTCCAAGTAGGATTTTATATTCTTCACTTTTCTTAAATGAAGATTGACCCCTTAATCAAATGAAAAATGAGTAATCAAATTGATTTATACTGAACAAACAAATCAAAAAATGTTCACAGGAAAGAGAAAAAGGAAAAAATCATAGAAATATAATCCATCGGCAGAATTCTTAGTTAACTAATATAAATGAATCCAAATGAGGAAGGGGAGTTAGTAGAGAAAGATATGGATAATTTGTAAATGTGAAAAAATAATGCTCTTTTTGTTAGGAAATATATTTCAGCAGAGAGAGAGAAAATTATATTCAGTTTTATTAAATATATTGACTTGGGATAATATTAAGTATATTTTTAATACCAAATAATACTACAAGTAAAAATTTTATGCTTTCAAATATAAGCAAAACATACATATAATTTAATTACTCAGTATATTCCTTATACTGTTTTATTCTAATTTCTCGTACTAATTCTTTTTTTGATAAGTCACATTGACATTAATTTGATTAAGGTTTTTAAAAGTTAAATATTACACTTTTGTTTGATTTAAAAGTAATAAATATTTACTCTTTCCTCTGTATTATACTTCATAAATTAATTTGATGTTATATGAAAACACTAAATATCCTCATTTCCATGGTGGCTATTTGTACATCTCTATTTATTTTGTCGAAAGTATTTATGAACATATTATTGTGCAGTTTTCAGATGATAATTAAATAATTCTTTGAAGTTTTAATTATTATTTATTATTAATTAATGAAGTTCTTTAATGCGTTTATTTCATCTTCTTATAGACTTTGTTTTCGATTGCCTTATTTAGTAGATAAAAATGTTTTCTTTTTTTAAAATGAAAATAAAATTCGATTCAATTATATAATTAATTTGAAATATATATATATACATAATTCATAAATATATACAAAATCATTATAAACCTAAAATAACTAGTGAAGATAGTAAAAAGTATATATCTATATATATAAAGGAGAAAAGCGACTCACTCACTGACTGACTGACTAATCACGATATCTCTCAAATTATTCAAGCTACAGACTTGAAATTTGGTAGACATGTTCCTTTTATAGAGTGGACATCCGCTAAGAACGGATTTTCCAAAATTCGAAATGCAAGGGGCGTTACGGGGGGTTAAGGGGCGTTACGGGGGGTTAATGGGCGTTATAAATAATTGTTTTCGATGATTAAACTACTCGATGTACCTTGAAATTAGGTAAGCAGATTCCTTTCATTGAGCAGAGATCCACTATAAAATGATTAGGTGAAAATCGACCCCCAAGTGGCGTTGCGGGGGCTTAGGGGCGTTATAGATGATTATTTCCGTTTTAAACTATTTGACGCACTGTCTTTAAATTTGATAAATAGATTCCTTTTGTAGAATAATGGTCAGTTACAAAACGGGTTTTGTGAAATCACACCTCTAAGTGGCTTTGCGGATAAAGGGGCGTAATAGATAAATATATCGGTTTTTAAACTACTTCACCTACCTGCTTGAAAATTGGTATGCAAGTTTCTTTCATGGAGTAAATATCCGCTTCAAAATGGATTTTGGGAAAATCGACCCCAAGTGGCGTTGCGGGGCTTAGGAAGCGTTATAGATGATTATTTCCATTTTTAAACTAATTGACGCACTGTCTTTAAATTTGATAAATAGATTCCTTTCGTAGAATAATGGTCAGTTACAAAACGGTTTTGTGAAAACACACCTCTAAGTGGCGTTGTGGGGGATGAAGGGGCGTAATAGATAAATATATCCGTTTTTAAACTACTTCACCTACCTGCTTGAAAATTGGCATGCAAGTTTCTTTCATGGAGTAATATCGCTTCAAAATGCATTTTGGGAAAATTGACCCACAAGGGGTGTTACGGGGGGGGGTTAAGGGGCGTAATAAATTCCGATTTTTAAGCTATTAGACGTACAGTCTTGAAACTTAGTAAGCAGATTCCTCTCATAGGGTAGAGATCCGCTAACAAAATGGGTTTCGTGAAAATTGCCCCTAAGTGGCGTTGCGGGACTTAAGGGACGTTATAGATAATTATTTCCATTTTTAAACTATTAGACGCACAGTCTTTATATTTTATAAATAGATTTTTTTTACAGAGTAGAGATCAGCTATAAGATGGGTTTTGTGAAACACACCTCTAAGTGGCGTTGCGGGGATTAAGGGGCGTAATAAAAAATATATCCGTTTTTAAACTACTTCACCTACCTGTTTAAAAACTGGTATGCAAGTTTCTTTCATGGAGTAATTATCCGCTTCAAACTGGGTTTTAAGAAAATTAACCCACAAGGGTGTTACGGGGAGGGGTTAAGGGGCGTTAT